>JAXQQM020078128.1:0-22500 GCA_034641835.2 Pinus albicaulis | reverse complement strand
GTCCTAGCTAGAAAGAAGATTATGCGGGTGACTATATCAGTGAGTATGGTATCTTCGCCTTTCCTCTTCATGCCAGATCCGATAAGTGGAGATCCCATACGATGCTAAAGCGTAATTACTAATTGAAATGCATAATTACATATATAATAGTTCGTCCGTGCCAGGAAAGTGCCAGGCTCGATAGATTCTTAGCGCCCCCTTCCTTTATTTATTCCACCTCCCTTCCTCGATGGCGGCCCTTCTTTACGCCCCCCTTTTGTTTCCACCCCCCCCTCTTTGTTTCACACTACGGTAAATGCGACGAGGGGTCCTGACTTTATGCTTATGGCTGCTAACTTTATGAAAGTGATTTGGTCAATACCAGCCAGCCAATATATGTTTCGGTTCCCGCCTGCTTAATCTCACCAGAGTATACGTACCTTAAGATCCTGCCTGACCTGATCTCGCCCTCCTCGGGTCAGCACGTTCTCACGTTGCTGCCTGCCTTCGATACATGTTTTTATAGGCCAACCAATAAGGAAAGGTGTCTGTCTGTCCCGACCTAATATCACCCTACTCAGCTTCGAGCTTATTCACGCGCGTTATACTACTGCCTGCTCTCGATACATGTTTCTTTCGAGGAGCCAATCAATAAGGAAAGATGTCTGTCTGTCTCTCGCGCCATACCTCTGGTCTCACCCTCCTTCCTGGTCTCTCGTCCTACTCAGCTTCGAGCTTCCTCACGTTGAAGCGCTTACCGAAAGAACATGCTTAGTTCAATCAATAAGAAAGTATGTCTGTCTCGACCTGGCCTCACCCTTCACCTCGCTCTACTCGGTTGGGCTTCATCAAGCTTTCTCACGTTGAAGCGCTTACCAGAATAACATGTTTCTTAGGGATCGACCAAATAGGATGTCGGCGGTAATGGTCCTCAACCTACCCGTTTACCTTATCCGAAGAAGCTGTATCACGAAGCTGTATCATGAAGCTCTGTATCATGAAGCTGCCTTATCCCGAGGCTGTCTTATCACGAACAGCTACCAAGAAGAACATATGTATGTAGTACAGGTGCTCATCTTACGGTGAAGGATAGGTGCAGCTTATGAAGTAAGGTAGGTAAGCGAAATGGGTCTTGACCTTACACTTAAAAAAGATCACAAGCTTAGAGCCGGCCTAATCTTCTCAGCTCGTAGAAGAAACCGATAAAAGGGCGCCCTACTTAATCAATATCGATATTGAAACGAATCCTCGAAGCGTAGGAGTGTAGCAGGCCAGCCAAAGGACTCCCACTTTTGTAGAGGTAGCTTGCAAGTAGTGGCGTAGTAAGCCTTTTTCTCTATACCTCGCCGGCTCTCGCAGGATCTTCCAGCAGGTTAATGAACAGAGAGATAGGACGACGGCGTCTCAAAGGAACAACTGGCAGATTCCGATGACTTATTAATTATCATATCGTAGCCGCCGCCGTGGACCTACGCAGAATCGTTAGCCGCCGCCTATGCTATTTTGAATCCGAATCCGAAGGAGATAGGGCGCGCATGACTTTCCAATCGGAGCAGCAGCTAAATAACTGGCTGCGAACAGCGCAATCATGACTTTCCAATCGGAGCAACAGCTAAATAACTGGCTCCCACCCCAAGCAAGGTCCGATTCCATTCCTTGAGCCTCGGAGGGAGCGGGACAACGGACAGGCTAACCATTACCACGACAGAAGATCGTTGGACACGAAGGTTTTCCTTCGAGGTGATCCTGAATATAGTGGGTGACCCGAATGCTTTGGGACAATAAACGTTCCCCTCATAGTATAGCCGCCTTGTCCTTCCACGATAGACAAAAGTATAGAATGGTTTTAAAGGTCCGGGCATCCATCCCTCAATAAGGTGGCACTAAAGACCCGTCCGTAACGACTCAATGAGAGGATACCAGATAAGAACGCAAGCAAGGTATATCGTAGACAAGACAAGCGTCAAAGGCAAGAAAGGGAGTTATGATTAAGTAAGCAAGTCTAGAAACATAGCCCAAAGCTAGTTTTTCTTTTCCGGGATGAAAGAAAGAAGAAATAGAGTGAAGCAAGGGAGTAGTCTTTATAAAGTATTCAATAATAGAAAGAAAATACCCGATGAAAGGACTCTAATAAGCTCATGTAAGCTAGTTATTCTGATCCTTAATGCAATCCATAATATAATAACTGACTTAAAGCTCTGTCTTTCGAGTAGTCAGGCCATGAACTGACGTTTCCACTCCACTAACTGACGTTAGCCTCGCTCTACGAGCCGCCATTGGCTAGCACCATAAGAAATAAAGAAAAGGAATAGGTGTGGGAACAATAAAGTAGGTATAGGAGCGTCTGTATTGGTTAGCGGTAGTAGGAACTGGAGCTGGTGTAAGAGAAGGAAGAGCAACCAACCTGTGCAGCAGGGATGGAAGGATGTTCCGGTATTCGAATTAGGCTACACGACGGCGTGAACTACTTACTTCATTGAGTGCTCAACCAATGCCTATAATGCTTCGATTTCCGCAAGAGAGCCACCTAGATCTGTCACGTGTTGAGGGAAGGGTTATAGTATCTTACTGCTCTCCCCAGATGAGTTCAAGGGGATAAGGGGTGCACTGAATTCGAGGCAATCGAAAACTCGATAACAGGAGGAATGAATAGAATATGTCCTCCTAGTCTGGTGCGAATAAGAGGTCAGTGGAGAATTGATAATCGAAGAAGGCCCCGAGGACTAAGTGAAATAACAGGGGGGGGGGAATTCTAGCCAGGTGACCATCAATGAAGGACTGCTGCTTGAGGGCTATTCTTTCTATCGATCCTTACTCCGAATATCTCTGGGATGGAAAGCAAGAACCACCACTTCTCTTTCCCTCCCCGACCGGATAAATAAATCCCTTATTCCATAGGCCCAAGATTAACCATCACGAAATGAACAACCTGTCTTCTCAAGAATGAACCTTTATCCGAAGAATTAACTTTCACACTGAGGGAAACTTGCTTTCGACGAATGAGCAAAGAAAAGACCCTCACTCTGTCTTCCTCAGTGTCCGGATCGGGGGGGGATAGACGTCCTAACGACAGGAAGCAAATGTCATCGCGAGTAAGGGATGGTTGACCCACTCAACAAAAACGAATATCTTTACTGGCTAGAGGCGGCGCATCTCGAGTGAGATCGGCCGATTAATCAATCGTCGAATCCCTTTCTTTCCCTGCTCGCAATCTATCCTTCCCTGCCACCTCGGATGGAATAGTGCGATGCCACCCTCCCTAGCCCCGCCTCTCTTTCCCTAGCCGGAGCTTTGACTGATTGGTGAGAGGCAAGCAACAATGGATTGTATAAAGGCTTTGTTAGGACATTCTATCCCGCATATCGCGCATATGTCTGAATGATGAACCGGTGGCATCTGACGACCGACCACATGCAACTCTTGCCTGGGCCAGCAATGAAACCTACCTATAATGGATTTATCCCCAAGCGGAGCATCTTATATGATAAACATGCTCCGGTCCAGAAGACCAAGATCTGCACCTTTCATAACTTCCGCCCATCCAACAGGATTGGCCGGAACCAGGCGCATAAAGCGTAGCAGATGAAACCGCCGACTAGGCACTCAACCAATGCAGGAATGAAAGACCCCAATAACTTGAATGGATTGAGAGACTGCCTTCCGACTGAACTGATAGAAGTTGGCTTGAGCTTGAATGAGCGTATCTTACAAAGAAAGGTACCCCAGTCGCCCCGGTGGAATGCATTGAAGAAAGGAATCCACTCTCAACCCTTTCACCATAGGCCGGTATTCTTATTTAATACGAGTCAACTACTGCTGCTCCAACTCCTTTAGGAAAAAAGTGTTGCATTTCGTCCAACTCCTACAAAGCCCACCCCCGAGGGAGAAAAGGAAGTTATCAGCACCAATGGAACGTGACTAGCCTTATGCTTCGCCCATCTCTATATGCGGGGAATCGATCGGTTGAATCCGCTGCAAGCCTATCTTCCGAACCAGTCTCCCCCCAATCATAGTAGGAAACTATAGGCTTCTCACGAGGAAGCCCGATTTCGAGAGGACTAACTCGGAGAGAAATCATTCAATAGCGGATCAAAATCGGGTTCATAGAATGGATCAGTTGCCCCAGAAAGAAGTGCCTAAACGGGACTAGGGTTCTTATGAGCAAGTATTGAAGACTGAAAGCTTTCAATTCAAGGTAAGCAAAGAAGAGGAGGTCGACTGATCAGCAGAGGACTTCAGTCCATGAGTTGGATGCCCCGCCGCCTGTGAGGACTGCTTTCAATCAAAAGGAGATGAGAGATAAGCGACTTTCCTTCCTCAGGATTAGCCATATTGGAGGAATGCCTGTCAAGTGGAGCCTTCGGAACTTGACTACACAGGGGAAACAAGAGGGGGTCGGCCAATAAAGCAAGATATTAAACATATGGGCTTTGCTAATCTTTAGATGCTCATTTCGACCAAACAAACAGTGTATCCTGTCGGATACTCGTTTCTGATTCGAAAACGAGCTAGCGTACCACAACGGTGAGAGCTTTATACATGGATAACACAATTATCTCGGTATTGAGGCGCTCTCACCTTTCCCTCTTGCTCGATTCCTATCTCTGTGCTCTCCTATCCCCCCGTGTGCCATGGAAGCATCTGGTCCATACTGCTCGCGGAGCATTCTCTTGGGGGTGGCATCCAAACCAATGATAGCTCACTCATTTGGGGCCGGGCCGGCCTATAGCTGGGGTAAAGATCCGCCGGGGCCCAAAGGGGGAGTGGGAGACATCTACATTTTTAGAAGGAACCAGGTGCGGATCCGACTGAGATAATTGCCTATAAAACAGACAGACAACCCCGTAACCATGGAGGATGTGATGCATCGGCTTCAATTATCCTGGGCGGAGTTACCGATCAAAAAGTGCTATTGGTGCCCCAGACGATTCTTTCATACTCCTGCAGCAAGTCAGTTAGTGATTCCTGTATCGATCTACGTTACGCGGCGAGAGCTGATTAAGGGACGGCAGGGGCAACGCCTGGCGGAGCTAAACCGGACCTAGCAGAGTCATAGGTCCTAACTTGAATGCAAATGCAGAGCATACTGAGCCATTTCGGTTGGCATAGGTTCTTCTTACTATTTCGGCGTATATATAGTTATTTAATCCCTGTAACTCCACTAGCTAAAGTGGCTTACACTAGGCAAGTTCTACGTGAGCTGCTCTAAGAGTGGAAGACCGGTCGGGCAGCTCGCTCCCCTGCTTAAGCAACACGAACACCGATTGCCTCGCGCCCCTACGGCCTCACATCGGTCGCTTTACAAAGAAGAAAGCACTTTTCTGACAGCTTAAAATGTGATGTCATCTTGAAGTCTATTACATCAGCAGTAAAGGCATTGGTTCCAGCAGATTATTGGCATAGGGTTTTAGGCTCATTTTCATATTTTTACAGCAGATTTTGGGAGAATGTTCACACATTCAAAGACTGCCAAGCTCAGCATGACACATTTTCACTTGTTCAAAGATGTTATTATAATAATGTTCTCCTAGTATGCGGACATGATCTATATGACTGGAGGTATTGGTGTAGCAGCTCTCATACTAACTCAGAAAATCAGTTTTATGCTCAGAAATTCAGCTCCAATTTGCTGTAATGCTCCTTGGGTATACTATATAAAAATTATATAGGCAGTTTTGGGAAGCATATGGTGAAAGCCCTACAGCAAGCAGCAGTTTGTTATGTGAAAGGTAAGCCTTAATGGGAGGCTAAAACAAGATATGAGATGCTCAGTGGTGAAAAGGAGATCGCTGGCAGCACTTGAAGCCTTTGAAACAGTCCATTCTTCAGACACCCAGATGAATCAGAATATAGGACAATCCCGTCATTGCAGACTTGTTTCAGTACTTAAAACAGTGAGCAGATTGGACAGTGTGAAAAGGTTTACAACAGCAGTAAAGAGGTTATTCTGACCCATGTCCTGCCCTTAAACTCAGAAAAAGAGGCCCTTCAAAGTAGTAATTGCCCTTGAAGAATGCTCGCGGAATATCATTTTTTTTATGATCCTGACTGGACATTAGATTATATTCAAACTGGACTAAAGGCCATTGAGGATAAGTACAGTATACCATTGCTGCCAGAAAACAAACCTTGTTCATAGAGTGGTTGAATCTTTTCATGTCGAGACTTATATCTATAGTGGCAGACTTTGGGAGAAGCAGAAAACTGTTTGTGATGCATGCATTTTCTTATTACTTTTATAGCAGCGACGAAGATGCTGATCTATATGTTTAGGATGGTTATATTGAAAGAGGCATCTATGACTCTTCTCCACCATAAATTAGCTAAACAAGTGATTCTGAAGCTTAAAATGACCAATTGGATCCAGTGGTAGCTGAAAACCAACTAATGCCCAGGACAGGGGTCCTGGAAGGTTATCTGTTTTAATTAGAACATTAGAGAATACTCAGAGTTTAGGAGCGAAGCACTTTCCCGCATCCCTCCCCACCAAAGAAGTAATCTGGAGCGAAAAGCCGCTTTCCCGCATCGGGGAAGGACGAATCAGGCTATTATGAATCTAATAAGAATTCAAGTTCTTTATTTATTTATTTTGACAAGTTATTACGTATTTAATAGTGGCTGGCATTCGTAGGCAATGAAATCACCAGAGGCCTTGGGTACTTAGAGACCACAAGAGAAACCCACCTCGAGTAGCTGGTGAGCCGATAAGACTATTTCTTTCTTTCTTTAGGACAGACAACCACTATTATATACACCTCCGATCGGGCTCAGGGATCTCCCTTCCCTTCCCCTCCCTTCCTTCTCCCTCCCAAATAGGAAATAAATCCATTAAGGGGCAGGCCTACAACCCCTATATATACGGAAGGCGGGTGGTGAAAGAGAACCTCGCCACGATAACTACTCCGAAATCACCCCTCCAATACAGTTATGAAAAAGGGAAGGGCTTCGGTTCGTTCTATCTGATACCGTAACTCCTTTCCCCCTCAAACCCCGCCCTCAGGATTATGGGTGCAGGTGCTTTCTCTGCTTCTGGATCACGCTCCCTAGCATAATAATCCCGATTACAATCATCAATAGGAACTGAATCACGCTCTCGATAATTAGGTTCTTCATCCCGATCACTAAATGAGCCAATCTCGATCTGCTGCGGTTGAAACAACAACTTCTGCTTCATCGACAGAATAAACTGCGGAATAAACTACTTAATCGACTGAAAGAGCTGGGTCTTTATCTCAATCACCAGAATCTACCGCAGCTGCTGAGTCCACGGCTTAAGCTTAGTCCTATTAATCTTCTGCTTAATCTACTGCTTCATCGACTGAATCCACTTAGTCCACTGTTCCTGCAGCCCCTGCATCTTTCACTACTGTTCGTGCTATAATTACCTCTGCTTCTTCTGCTGGTGGATCTGGAACCGTACGAAGGGAAGCTGTAAAAGAATCGACTGTCTTTACCCCTGGTATAGGGTTTAGTATAAGATCTTTTGTTAGTGTTAAGTTAGCTCTCATGCTCTCTTTTCCAAATAGTCGTTCATTCTCACCCACCGAACCTATCTTCATACAAATACAAGATCAGATTATTCGCTTATCCGCTTATCGGCTTATCGGTATCTAATACCTACTATAAGTAAATGATCCGCTGATCCGCTTCTTTCATCCGCCATTTACTCGACCATTTCCTGGACCGGAGTGTTAATGCAGACCGGTACAGAAAAAGCTGGCGACTAAGCCTAAACTCTGGGTGGGTAGATCCAAGTCTCAACTAAGTAAGCCCTGGATTCGAACTGAGATATAAGATTTCAACTAAAGCAGGGAGAACTTCTCTACTCAAAAAAGGTAGCTGGGGTTATAGCTCTTAACTAAGGGGTTCGAGCTAAAAATAGAAAGTGGATGCCCATCGAGAAATGCACTCTTCCTGGCGGTTCCTTCCAGTTCTTGAGTAAGATGCAAACAAAAACTTAGGCGGTATAGAAAGAGTACGTAAACTAGGACTGCCGAATAAGAATATAATATGGTAAAGTAAGTGACTGAGCGAGTTAGGCTGCTGCCCCGTGTTTCCTTCATTCCAACCCGTCCGTGTCCAGACCAATTATAAAGAACTTTCATTCTTTATATACGTAATTACGTAATGATGCGCAAGCAGGCTCGACTAAAAGGCAAACCAGACAAGCTTGGGATAGTTTGAAAGTGAGTTGATCCTTGTTGATGTAGATGTTTTTTCATTGTTTAGATTGGATAGGAAGCATGTCTTCTCATTGATGGTGGTATGCCCTACTCTTTGCATAGTGAATATCTTGCCTTAGTTTGATTGGAAATATCTAGATTGTATTTCCTTTTGTATAACTTTGATAGAAACCTAGCCTTCAAGGACTTGATAGTGTTTGTTTACCATCACCATATCTTCTTTGATGGTTGTATAACTTTCAAAGCTAGCCTTTATTGACCCCATTTGCCCAATAGATAAGACACTAATATACAATCCTCTCACCCCTTCATTACTTAAAACCAAAACATCTCATTCTATGGTAGCTTTATCTTCTAATAACCTTGATCCTTATTGCTCAAGCTACCATGGTCTGACCCTAGGGAAGCCCCCCCCCTTGTGCTAGAGAAGAGCTAGCCTAAAGAAATCAGAGGGTTGGTGTGGTTACAGTGGCCATCCTCAAGAGTTATCCTTGGGCTGCCAGTTCTTTTAGGGCTTGAATCTTAATAGGACAGTTTGGGAGGTAACACATACCATAGCTTTCTCCCAAGGTTAGTACAATCCTCTAGCTTTCCGAAACCCTAGCTAGGGAAAACAAATAATACGTAGCTCACACCAAAAAGATCCAACATACATGCATCAAAAAAGCATGTCCTTTAAGGCAAGACGTCTCCTCTTCTTCTCCAAGTACAACTTAGAGTTTGATCTTCAAACCCCAATCTAACACCTCCAAGGGAGAAACCCTAACCCTAGACCTGCAAGATGCTCCAAGATACTCCAAGAATACCAAGACACCCTAGCGACTCCAAGAAAGAGATCGAGTACAAGTGAAGACCAAGAGATAGAATACTAGTGTGCACTCTTCTCTAGGTCACATCTCAACTCAAGAATGAATACAAGAATGAACACAATGATAGGAATGAGGGCTTTCTACTTCCTCTATTTATATGAGAGGTAATGAAGACAAACAATACAATGCCTAAGCCCTTGAAAAGCAATCTACAATGAGCATTTGTAGGTCAACACAAGTGAAGCGTTCCACTCACTCCAAAGTACACGTCATGCTCCAAGGTGATGTTGTACACAATAAGGGCTCCAAGAGAATGTGGCTACACAAGGTATTTACACATCTCTCGATCACAAGCCTCCATGGACTCCATTGATCCTCCTAAGCAATGTATTCCATTGGGTCAGCTGCCAGCTGCAAGAACACTGTCGTAACCCATACGTACCTGAGCCAACTCCAAGCCTACGAACAGGAATCCAAGTGACCCCATGTTATCTAGGACCTCATTCCCTATTATAGGATGCACAACGCTCCTCCCGCGGTCCCACGCCACCAGGAAGGCCCAGCCGTCCGTATACAGGCATTAGATTACATAGTTGTTATCCCGACCCGAGAGTCAGGGAAGAGAGAGGGCCCCAAAGTAGACAATAGGAGCAGTTGGCCCCTCTGAAAGGTCCATGGAGTTGAGGGACAGTGACTTGTCTTACCTTATCCATGACAGTTGCCTCATACACCCCACCTTCCTTCCTTACCAACTCAGTAAAGTATATCTGGAGGTCCAACCATTAGAATCCCCCCCCATAGCACACTTATCCTAGCTGATACTGGTCCTCTCCTGCACAACCTTTTCCTTTTCCGCACCAACGGGGTAATTGATACATAGTTTGTTTCATACTGACCCACACATTGAAATCCCTCTGCTCGTGTGGGCGTCTTAATCCATCCACGGTATAGATAAAGGCAAGGGGGCCACCCCAGAGGGAGGTTTGGAGTGCCGGTTACTAAACCAGTTGCTTGGGGTGGCGAACGGCTGCTACACGATACCTCCAATCAGATCACCCGCAAGTCCCGATAGTATACTCTTAGCTCTCACGAGATACAAGCTCACTACCCAGGGCCGGGCGCACCGTGTGGTACTTCCTGCCAGGCGATCATCAACCATTCGGCCATTACCTAGGCTGGCACTCGACTTACCATAGCTTGACGTGGTAAGTGCCGCCCCCCAGCAGCGTAATAATGGGCGGGTTTCATTGGGGTCTCGTCGCTTCGGTGAATCACTTCAGCCCCATTTTTCATATGCTTGATCAGCTATACTGTGTTTGGTTGGAACGATTACGCTTTCTTCCAACTGTATCGCGTAGAAGCGATCGATCAGAGAAATAAGCCACACGAACGGGTGGGGTGCGGCAAATCGAACTATTCTATATACGTTATTTTATTCATTTTATAGAGGATGCTACAGCATGGCTCGACCACCGGGAGAGGAGAATAACCCTTTCTAATTGGGGAAAACCACCAACCATGCCTTCTTTATAATCCGTGAAATAAGATGAAGATGTTGTTACGGAGAATAAAAGTTGCTATAGTCTAATAAATGGATTCTTTTTTTTTATGGAAACGAGAGGAACAAATGAATCAGAATCAGGTTGTGCATATCAAAATCATGGGTGGGAATCGCCATCCATATTCAAATCAGAAGGAAGGCGGAATAAGGAGCTTTCTGGAAGGCACTGATCCTTTAGGTGTTGTTGTACCAATCCCAACTCCCTTCCACTTGAAGAGCAATACCATACATTGATAAGCACGCGTACTTCACCTTGGCTCTGACAATGTAATGTGAAAGAGTTCCGACCCATGCCATGTTCATGATAGATGATAAGGCCGGCTGCTGGTTGCTATTGAAATAGGTTTTATTGCATGGAATAATAGGGCGAATTCAACTTTCACGACTAAAATGGTGATCATATTGAGATCCAAGCTACCGGTCGGTGAAAGCCGGTGGATTAATGTTATAATATCTAGCTAGGTCGGTCTTAACTAAATGCTATGACCATTAATGCTATGACATGAGAGCTAGGTCCTGGTAAAAGTGGTAAAATCAGTCATTGAGATAATGGATGAGAAGTCTCCCTATCCTGCCTTATTGGGAATTTAAGGGGATTTTTATAGTAGTGTTTTAATTGATATGAAAAAGTAAACCATGACTTTTTAGGTAGATGGTACCCTGGTAGTACAGCCTTTAGACCCATAACAAGGTCCTCGGTACACTGGACCTACCAAAGATTCTTTTGAAGATACAGACAGACTTTAGAACTGCTATGATGGATCACAGACTAGGCCGCAAGCGAAAGAGAAAGGAAATGTCAAGGAAGGAACTACTTGTCCGCATCGGAAATTATAAACTTGTAGCCTCTGCCTTTGCTTATGGGTAAGCTGGCTCTCCTGCCTTTACCTCCGCTGGTCGGAATGCTGGATCAGCTTAACCCGGTGAGGACGCTGGATATGCTCCTGCTGGTGGTGACCCCAGAATAGACTATGAAATGGGCTTTCGCATTGGTTCAAATGCATCTGCTTACTCCGTTGCTTCTCCCACTGTGGCTATTAGATCTCGGTCAACTAGCTCTGGATCAATGGGAGAAAATGCGACTGCTGCTCTAGACACCTTTGCTTTCTTCGCTACTATTGATGCTCGGGCACCTGGCACGGGATCCAGATTTGGTGGAACTTGAACTCAATCCGTATAAGGTTCTGGCTCTCAAACTAGTGAGGATGCTTCATTTAAATCAACTGGATAAGTGGCTGTCACCTTTACGTCTGGTCTCGACTCAATTGTACGCGGAACCGGGATGGTGAAGTATTGTCCTATTGGAGTTAGGTGGGTGTCCCATTGTCGTTGTGGGTATGAAATGAAGAAATGATGAAGGCCTCATTGATTGAATGCTTGCTGGTCTGCGTTGAAGAACCGCCGCCAACGTAAAATGGCCAATCTTTCTAGGGAAAGATGTTCCTCTCCCCCTTGTCGAGAGTTCGCTTCCTCACCAAACCGCCGCCATCGACTCGGCCGAGGTTACGAGGTCGAGGAGAGGGCTCATCTTAACCCTGAAAATGCAAAAGTCTTAAACAAGAATGGCCAATGCAATGATCCAGACTATAGAGGCCAGCCAAGATCAAATCAAATGGATGGGCTCGGGCCAGCGATGCTATTTCGTCTTCCCGTAGGCTGGCTTATTATTGAAACGAATGAGAAAGGTTCTTATATACTTGCCGGGTTCTCTTTAGCTGCTGGCCAGTAAGATGTCCCCAGAGGTTTTGTCTGCGAGGGTGGACTGAGAAAGAAAGGAAGAGGGATATCACGTTTGTTGCTAGCCGGGATCACTCCCAAAAGTGTTGTAGCGAAGGTGGGCTTTCTTTTGTGTTTGTGTTTTCACGTATATAATGCCATAATGAAGTTGTGTAATTGAGGTCACCAATTTATAAAATAACGCTACCTGACTTTATGTGTTACATTGAACGCGGGTCACAGCTTACCACTGATGATCACCAGTAACACTTAAGCAATTATCTTACTCATACATCATCTCTACATACTCCGCCTTGGGAAGGCACTTAAACTAAGCCTTTTTAACTAGTTGAACCTATCCCTAGAAACTCAAGCTATAACTACAACTCAAACGGAAAGAAACATTGGACACAAGCCCGAGATGGAAACACTACAGGCTACGCAACCCCCCTTTCAATTAGCTGGTGGGGGTTCGCTCGACTTCGTTTGACCCACACCTTGGTGTCTAACTATACCTCGTACGTTAGACATCTATGGCAGGCATCGATACGCATCTACACTTTACGCTTTCAGGAAATAATACTCATTTACCTTTCACACCTACGGGCAGGAATACCTATAGCTCATATTGATGGGGGTGGGAGCCAGGCCTAAATAAAGAACTGCCTTTCCCCCTGTTGCTCTCACTGGGTGGGTTATAAACCGCCTCTGTATAGGGACTTTCTCTTTCACCGTGCGAGGGGCGGCTAGCTCCCGGGTTTAATTGGTTCGATGGCGGGCGAGAGTTCAATGAAGGGTCCCGGTTAGATAGAGATAGATAGATGGATGTCCGATTGACTGCGATTACTAAAGCAATAGCGCTGTGACTACTCACTCCTACCATATTCATTCAATACAATGAGAAATTTAGCAACTAGCTATCAATTCCCTCTCCCCCTTTGACAGGAAAAGGTAATGGCTCATTTGCAACTAAAAGGTATTGCGTGTGGGAAGGTAAGGCTGGCTGTTTAGAGAAAGGCAGCATTCGTTCAACCAACTAGTCGAGGAGTGGGATAAGGTAGTTGAGGAGTGGGATAAGGAAGTAACTAGTCGAGGAGATAAGGCCTTCCGGAAAGGGCCACCCGCCTACACCCCCGATCGAGCGTACTTCTATTTTGTACCTTCATGCATGCATTTTACAAACTGCTTCAACCTTGCTGATAATACAAGGCTATATTCTATTTAATACCTCGTAACTACTTTAGCTCAGTTTGAGGCTATCTGGGAAGGGAGGGAAAACTCTATGTTGCTTTCTTGCCTCCCGGTTGGATTGTTAGGAGTAGACAACTACCTTTATAAGGCTCCTACCGTCCTACTACACGATGGTAAGCCCAGGTTCAAGTTCTAGCCCAGGTTCAAGTTAGCCGCCCTCAACATCTGATCAGGGATAACTATTTAGAGCCCTCAACAACTATGATGGAGGATGCTCAGCTCTCCCTAAACTATCTATGATGGAGGATGGGTAACGACAACCGGAACTCCATAAATTCATGCAGGGGACTAATGCAACTATCCATACGTTATATCGGAATGTTGGGCGAAGTTCAGGATGTTGGGCCGATTCTCTTTCTTTCTTCCGTCCATCCCAATATAAATGCTTTCATTTTAAGTCCAACTAGTCGGACCATCCAAAGTTACTTTCATCCGACCGGGCAAGGACCATCGGGTATTTATTTCATTGCTTGCCGGGGGCGCACCCCTGAAGTTCTTCGGGGACCTCGGTCCAGCTAATAGTGGGAGGCAAGATCATTTCATTCGACCGTGGGCCAGCCTGCCTTCACCCCCAGGCAATTTGTTTTTATTGGCCGGGCAAGCTGCTTTCCTGCTCTGGCCTTTCTTTCCTGCCGACAACCGGCTATAGTTTATTGCCTAACATTCTAATTTACTGTCCCCAGAGCCAGATAAGTTGCAATGCTCAAAGATGTATTTGCTGGACCGTCCTTTCTTTCTTGGTGGCTGGATGGCTGGTGAACTGGTTAGCTTGGGGGGAGCTTATTAGCTTGGGAGCAGGAGCTGGATGGATGGTGAGCTGGGATAAGAACCGAGCGAGGGCTTGTTCGAGCTTGCTGGATTTATGGATGGATGGATGTTTGGGGAGGGAGGGGCGAGAGCCAGGAGCCATTAGCCCACCTTCAGCCAGAAGCCATTCCATTAGACCAGCCCAACAGAAAGAAGCCAATTAGCCAAGTCCAACAGAAGCCTTTCACCTCTCAACTGAAGAAGATGCCCTTATCTGGCCATTCGACCTCTAGCCAGAAGCCTTTCACCAGGAGCCTTCAGCCTTTCCATCTCTCACCAGATGCCTTTTGCCTTTCGCCAGGAGCCTCTCACTTTAGCCCACCAAGCCTTTAGCCTCTCACCTATCGCCTTTCACCTTGTTCCAGATGCCTTTACCAGGTCCGAAAGCCCGAACCAAGCCATCTCACCCACTAATGCTTCTATCGCTAGCTGTTGGGCCCATTGAGGCATTTCGAAACCGCTTGGGAATCGAGAGATAAAGCAATTTATTTACATTTACTTACAGAGAGAATGCTCATGTTGCTCCATGCCAATGGAAAACGGAATGAAGAAGGCAGGCGATCATAGCTGCTGGAGTCGGGTACTACTCGTAAGGAGCTACCTATTTCATCGAAGCGGCCAAACTACTCCAACTACCCCAAGCTCGTAGACTTTTCGCACCCACGACCTCCCAGCAGCCTTTTTATTTGCCTCAAAGAAAAGGCTAATGAATGGAAGAAAAGAGAAGGGGAACGTGAAGGAGAGTCGGTATTTCCTATCCGTCACCAAATTCCATACCGACTCGCTCAAACAGCCACTCCGACACCTATTAAGCAGCTTATTAGATAAGCGATCCTTCCTTCCTTTAAGTAGTGAGTCGGTTCGATCTGGAATAAGTATGTTGGTGACGATGCATGCGGGGAAATAAAGAAGTAGTGGTTTTATTATCTTCTATAGAACAAAAGGGAAAGAGATTAATCATACTTTCGTTAATTGATGATATCTCTCCCTGAAGCGCTTTCTGACGGCAGGCGGAAAAGAAAAGGCTTTATTCCCGGCCCAAAGTAATGAGTAAGCGAATTAATCTCGTTTTTATTAGTGCTTGGTACTGTTATTTCCCTTTCCGGACGATAGTTCTTCAAGTTGATGGCGGCTTTTGGGGCCACAGGTTCAAGTATGTGCTAGGCTTATGGCTGAAGGTTGGCTGAAGGTTCAAGGCATCTGGCTTCTGTTGGACTTGGCATGGCTGGTGATGAAGGCGGAAGGTTGAATGCTTGTACGAACAATATCCAAATAGATATCTCATTATATATGTAATTATGCATTTCAATTGCCCTACCTTGGATCACATCACTGGACGAGAGGAGATGGCCCCAAGTTACCAACAGACGAGATGGATTGATCAATGGCCTACCAGGTTCGGCCCAGGCACACATTTGGTTGGAAATAAAATACTATCAATCTCCTCATTTGCGGTTTTGAATTACACAAACCCTCAGTTTAGGGGAGGGGACAACATACATTCGGGCGCAGAGAGTGATTTCTTATTTGGTCAGAGTGGTGTGCGCTGAAGAAACTTATGCTGCTGGGTCGTTCAGGTGGTGTGTTGCTGCTATCTCCACTGAGTCCACATCGTATCGTTTATAATAAATCAATTGGAAGGCTCTCAACTCCTATTCCCAGTCAAGAGAAGTAGTGGTACCCTAGATTAATGAGGCAAGTGTACAGACATGAATTCAATCAATCAATGTTGGTTTGACCTCACATGTGTCTAAAGTAGCGATACTTTCTTATCCACGGAAACAGCCTTTCAGGGGCTTCTCACTCACCAGTCTGAATGTGTGGTCTCCAATAGAGAGTGGGAGGGTTGGTATGTGCTTCAGTTATCAGCCGGGCTGTTTCTCTCTCTATTCCTATTGAAAGGCGGCGATGAACGAAGTGAAATACCGGCTACGATATAGAAAATATAGCATTACTGACCTTGCTTGCTTTAATGCTTGCTTGCCCTAGTCACTGCATTGGCTAAAAGTAACGTTCCAGCGATGAATAAGGGTATTTTAGGACGTTCCAACCAATAGCCGGGACTTGGCTGGCTGGTCTTGCTTTGGTGCTAGTCCTGCGAGCGACTGGTAAATGAACTGCTTCGCACCTCGCTTCCACCTTGAAGTATTGAAATTCTCACTTTAGTGTATTCCCTTCCCTGATTACTTGTCCTTTGGCGGAGGTTTGAACATCTTTCCCTACGAGATTGGCCCTTTTACCGTGGGCGGCGGTTATCTTTCCTTTGACTTCTCTGAATGAGAAGTACGGTGATTGGATTCGATAGAGCGTAATTACATATATAATAGATCTCATTAGTTCGTTACCTCTCCTCGACCTCGTAACCTCGGCCTCACCCCTCACCTCTTTGGGGGAGGTGAGCGAGAAATCGATGGCGGCCTTATCAGTCGAGCCATGCTGTAGCATGATGGCGGCCCGTTGGTTCTTCGCCATCCTTCCTTGCCCTCCTTTTGGTCGGGCAAGTAGTTCCTTCCTCACCCACATGGCTCAACCGATGATATAATGGAGAGGAAACATGTCTTTTCAATTTATTGGGGTTTGTAAAATAAACATATTGAGCCTAGTAAACTCAATATGTGAGTTCATTGTTTGTTAGAATTGACTACTCTAACAATGTCCAGGTGAAGTATGGAAGCTCCAATAAGAATATTGGAAAAGGATGTTGAATATATATATGCTGAAGATGAAGGTGAAGACACCAATTATGTGCATGACTCCCAAGGAAGAATAAATAAGCAAAGGAAAGTATTATGGTTCTATGGTATTTGGGGGCAAGGTTTCAAATGTAAAAAGAGTAATGTAATTGGGCATATGGTTGTAAGCCCTGTTAAGGCATGCGTACACCTAGTTTGGTTATTTTGCAGTAGACTCCTAGTCCAGTATTCAACAATGGTTGTTTGGCATTAGACTCATGTTTGTAGGTTTTATGTTCATTGTTGAGTTTCGATGGCGGCCTTATAGTCGAGAGTTCGGCAGGCTCACCCTGAAGGGGAGGTTTTTTTACCAATATAATAAGTTTGAAACACTTGTGTGTTGGGTGAACCATTCGCTGGCTATAGACTCTGGGTGATGTTGGACTAGGTGTGTAAGAATCATGTAAGATGAAAGGAACAGATGCCAGTAGAGAGTGAGGTGTATCGGTTGCACTGGTTAGCTCTTGGAAATTGTCGATGGAGTTGTTTGCACATTCAGGGGGGGGGGAGTGAATCGAGGAGTTGAATGAACCATGTAGGTGAAGGACTTCCTACTAGACCGGTGGTTACAATGGTTGGATACCCATGTCTTTTTGTGGATGGTTGTTCCTTTATCTGGACTTTGACAGTTTGGTGGTGACTCTATGCTCGAGGTACAAGATACAAGTACCTGGTCGGACAAAATGAAGACTTTGCAGTGTGGGAGTGTATTTAGCATCTGAAGAAGCATTTGTTGCAGTATACCAGATAATGATGAAGACCTCACTGGACAAGGTAAAGACAAGTACTCGTTAAGGGGGGGGGGTATTGGAATAGTTAACTCCTACTTGGTTGGACCACTAGCTTCTTTCTCCGATCCTGACCTACCCATGTGGTAGTAGCTAGCTGGTGCTACGGGCTCTGGATCTCGATCTGCTAGTGTCGTAGGTGCTGCTGATGCTGCTGGTGCTTCCTTCTGTCTATGGGCAAGCTCTCGATCTTGAAGGTCTGCTTTAGAATATACTAGTTAGATTTATGATCCAGATACATACCAAGTCCCAGGCGCATATACTGCAGCTTAGCCCATTGACCTATAACCACGAAAAGCAAAGGCACCAAAGAAGGTATAGGTACCAACCAGCATCGGAGCTAGTTGATCTTGTTTTCCAAGCCAATCCAATTTCAACGCCCCACCCAGTTCCAGACGCAGTACTCTTAGCAAAGGCAGAATCAGGGGCAAAGACAAAGGCCCGGGGAGCAACAGAGCCAATTGATTGAGTGAAATAAGCATCAAAGCCAGCATACAAGTCAGCTAACCGAGTTGACTCAGCATCATCAGTAGCAGAGGCGGAAGTCTTTAATGGGGATGCTCCTGACATACAAGCGACGTGATGTTTTCTTTTCGCAACAAGATGCTGTTGCAGGGCGAGGCAGTGAACAGGGGCGGATCTCCCTTGGTGTGAATCAGCTCCCACTCTTTGCCTTTCAATCAGGTATTAGGAGTTGCTTCTCTTCCACAAATCTCTATTTATCTTCACCTATCTGGCTATCCATTTGTATAAGAGATAACCCTTCAATAGCGGGGATCAGTCATTAGTGGCCTTTGCTAACCAACCCGATATAACTCATCTGGCGACACCCCAAAACTAATCATTGGGAAACCAATCTCCGGTCCGAGAACCAATCAGCCGGCTCAAGTCACGCCGGAAGCTTTGCTGAACTTCCTTTGGTAGAGCATAAAAGGCCTTCTGCACTTCCCGTGCACCCAACCATTTTCGTCTCGGCCGGTGTGTGTTGAAGAACGTCGAAATGATTCTCCTCAACCGATGCCGACATGGGTGAATTCGCAGTACCCATACATGTAGAGGGCCAACCCATTGAGTATGCGAATGAAAGGTAGCCTGCCCGATCTATCCTTTGATTTACCGGGTGGATCTACCTACTGTTTCTTTCGAAAGGAAGGGCCAAAGCGGCTATAATTACATCTATCCAATCGGGTGGGAAGGATCAGGTTGAATGGAATCTATAGCTCATTCTCTCTTACCTAAGAGCGTGAGTGAGTGCGTCTACCCAGATAGAGAGATTGAACTGTAAGCGGTCAAAGTCAATCATATCTACAAACTCTTTGGGAAGGAAGGCCAGCATGCGAGGTAGGTACCGATTACTGCTACCGCTAGCCGATACACGGGATAACATCATCGCCGTAGATCTTTGCCGAGAGCCGCTAGTTGATGCTGTCGATCCACTCGATACAGGTGGTGGATATTTTGTCTTTCGTCTGTCTGTTCACCGATGTCTTCTTGTCTGTTTTGGAACCGATGCACGATGCTTACTTTTCTCCCTTAGCTACTGGATATGCTACTGGAAGGAATGCTGCTGCTGGAGGATCTGAAACAGGATATACTGGTACTGGATCAGAAACTGGATCTCGATCTCTATATACGGATATCTGGCTCGCTGGTGGGTTATGGGTATGGGTCTACAGCTACTATACGTCAATGGCTCCGCATCTCGATCTGTTACTGGGGTTGGTGAATCAATTGGTTCCATATAAACCGCCACAACCACTGCATATACCTCTGCTCCTGCCTTTATCGTTGCTATAGGTGGTTCTGGATCAATAGTTAAACCGCCTTTACGTGCATCCCTCCAAGTAGTTGCTTCACCTGCCACCCAACCTAAGGACAGAATATATGAGGAGAGGGTTTCTAATAAAGAGGAGCTACTTAAGAATATTGAAGAGAAGGATGAGCTTATAGATCGGCTCAATAAGATTATTAAAAAGATGGAGGATCTGTTAGGGAAAAAGGATGAACAAATAGAGTGTCTAGTTAATATGAATGTGGGCTTGAATGCTCGTATTGAATCCCTGATAGAGATGAATGCGGGCATGAATGCTCGTATTGAATCCCTGATAGAGATGAATGCGGGCATGAATGCTCGTATTGACTCCATGAATGCTCGTATTGACTCCCTGATAGAGAATGAACTGGCGCGGAAGGCTCCAATTCAACAGCCTAAATTCACACCCCCTACACATGGTTATAAGATGAAATCTGATAAGAAACTACGAAGGGAGCAGCGCCGTAGGAATAAACATTCTAAGAAGGCGCCACCTCCGTAGCGGTTATCTTTCCACGGTGATTGGATTCGATAGAGCGTAATTACATATACATCTCATTAGTTCGATTACATAAGAGGCCGCAGAGCTCTAGATCTATATTCATTTCCTGCGCCCCCTCCCTCCATTTTCCTTCCCCTATATTTGAGAAACGCGAAAAGACGACGATCTCGCTCGCGGAAAAGGAGCAGGAGGAGTCAGTATCCTTCCGAAATCGATCGAAAGATTATGAAATACACAACGAGAGAAAGTTGCCTACGGGGAAAAGCACCTAGACAATTCACTTTTGGTACAGAGAAGTCCGCTGGGAGAAATCCATCGGGGCGTACTACGGTTCTTCACCGAGGGGGTGGATCGAAGCGATTGCAGCGAAGAATTGATTCGAAACGAAGCACTTCACCTATGGGCATTGTGGAAAGGATCGAATATGACCCAAATCGTTCCTCTCGGATTGCTTTAGTACGATGGATCTCCGGGGTGCTGCTACGCCGCCAGAGTAGGACTTGCTGCAACACTCCGCGTGATATCCTCGAACCTACTATGGCCACCATCGGCGGCCTATTTTCGTTCTCCTCCCTACCCGTGGAGATAAAGTACGTTTTCTTACCCGCCCTATCCTCTCCAGAGGCCCAGAGAGAGGCTGCAACTTCCCCTTCCTTACGCTCTTTGGGTTTACCAAGGATAGCGGTAGTTGGGGCGAAGCCCGCTTTCTTCGCTCCGCGAATGAGAGAAGAACTCTTTCAGAAAACAAAGTTCTCTCTTTGCGAGGTCCGAAGGTGGGGAGCGCATAGCGTTCGGAGGGCGCATAGGATAAAACGTAAAGCAGCGCTTTCCCGGCAGAGTGATTGGCGGCAAGAAACTTTAAGGCTTGTTGAAGCTGCTGAGCATAACGAAGCAAGGCCGAAGGCGGATCAAGGGCCGAAAGCGTGCAAAGTCGATCGTGCACCTGTCGTGTGACCCGTTGGTCTTAAGCAATGTATTTTGCGAAGCGACCCCCGAGTAATTGAACTTCGATCGGATGCGGGTATCCAATCCCGCCGCTGGGATGCCCAGCTGATTCCTGGGCCTTGACAAAAGAATGGCCGGCCACCCTTGCCTTGACGTTACAGGAGCAAAAGGCCCGGGGCGTAGCAGGATGAACCAATGTGTGTGAATGAGTGTAAGCTTCGTTGCCCGAACGCGATTGGTGCTGACCACACTAGACTCGGGGACCTGCTGGTAGCAAGAGAGGCCAGGCGGTGACGATTGAGAGGTTGTCACTGAGCATTCCTAGCCACACGGGAAGAGAGGTCAAATGGCAAGGCCATACGCTCGTGGGGCTCCTCGCGGAGTATAGCTCACATCCAAACATCTGATTGGGGAACGGGGCAACGCCCATGAAGCTGAAAGTAAAGGCCTGCCAGGCCGTATGCCCATGGGTGAAGGATTCTTCGAAAAAGACGCTGGCTGACTCGGAGACCCAGGACCTTAGCTTAGCAACGAGAAGAGATGAGCAGAATTACCATTCTAGCTTCTTCCCCGAATGGGGAGGTAAAGCTTTCGGAATCGTAGGTAGCATGATAGGACAGGACCTAAAGTAGCAAGATAGGACAGGACCTAATTCATGTGGTGAGGGTTAGCTTACAAGGGGCTTGGGGAATGGCCGTTGAGGAGGGGAGGGAGTAAATCAAATATGGATGGGACACAGGCCGAAGAAAGACTGTGACTTCTGCTCAGAACTTCTCTGAATGAGAAGTACGGTGATTGGATTCGATAGAGCGTAATTACATATATATAATAGATCTCATTAGTTCGTTACCTCACTATATGAATAGTGAGTGACTCCGTCCCTTCGGGCCTTTAGTCGAGAGTTCGGCAGGCTCACCCTCACCCTCACCCTTGAACCTATAACCTCTCTCTGCTGCTCTATCTCTGCTCTCTGCCTTCAATCAACCTTCCTGCTGCCTGCTTCAATCAACCTTCCTACCTCACCTGCGGCCCCCCTATCTTCCTATCTTCCTACCTCTTCTACCTGCCCGCCTCACCTGCCTAGCCTGCCTATCTCACCTACCCATCCATCATCTGTCCCAGCCAATCATACCTAACCTGCTGAACTCACCTACCTCACCATCAATCAGACCTCCCATATCTTCATTCCTACCCTCTCATCCTCACTACCTCAGCATCAGACCTCACATTTCCACCATCTATTCATCATTACTAGCCTACCTCACCTACCTTTATGCCTAACCTACCTGCATCATTACAAACTACCTCATCATCAGTCATACCTTCTAGCCTGAAGACCAGCTCTTACTCCTACTGCTCTTACTCCTGCTGCTCCTTCTTATCTCCTACTGCTCTCCTTTCACTTGATTACTTG
>JAXQQM020092332.1:0-103121 GCA_034641835.2 Pinus albicaulis | reverse complement strand
AGCAACGAACCATGTAGACACGACGTGGATCATGCCCATATGCGGTTTTTCTCAAGAGGCCACCTGGAACATACTCAAACATGAAGGCAGCTGCAGAATCGCCGGTTAGCTACGGAATGTCTGCATTCTGCAGCTAGTTCCGGTCAAAATGCTTAACAATGGAAAAAATCACAAAATTAAACAAGTCAGTCATGTAAACCATTCTAGAAGTAATTTTAACTATATTTATTGATCAATTGGGTTTAAGATAGAAATGGACAAGGGAAAATGAGGTAAAATGAGGTGAAGGAAAGCACAAATTTGAGGCTCAACAAACCCTACGGTCAATCACTGTACAAAACCAGAGCAGTTTTGATCGCACCGCTTTTGGTACGGAAGGGAAACCACCCAAGGTCAAGTGATCCTGTGCAAAGCCTCCACGTCGACGGGGCAATACCACCTCATCGCTCCCTCATCACGCGTTAACTATCGACTGCAGAATTAGCGCAATATCGAAGTACGCCATCCGATCTGAGGCTGGCTCATCGAACGGTGATCACCCTCAGACATGCTCGAAGGTTAACCTAAGGTATGGATGTTGAATTAATTTTAATTCTGTCGATTGTATAGGTGGGCCCATAACCCATAGGCCCAGGATGGAGAACCAAATATTTTGGATTATTAATATGGCAGCTTTGACATAGGTTTGAAATAGCAGAAAAAGGGGGAACCTTCTCATAGTGGGAAACGAACCCCATCAACATGGTAGATATACTTAGAAGTAAAGGGCTTTATAGAATAGCCACAGGGCTAGAAACTAAACCTTCTGATGATGATAAAGTTGCTAAATAGGAAAATAAACAAGATCAAGCACGAGGGTTGATAGGAATGTCCATTACCCAAAATATTTGATTTCATATCCTTGACATTGACACCCCTCATGAAGCCCTGGACAAGCTAAATACTGTCTTTGGCATTCAAAATCAAATCAGGGCCCATCAGCTTGAAAATGAGTTGCTTACTTTGGACCCCAATAATTTCTCCTCTATTGAATATTTTTTTTTCCAAACTCAAGACCCTCAGAGTTATTTTAGAAGGTTGTAAGGTCAAAAAGGAAGATGGTAGCCTCATCTATTGCATTCTTACTAAGCTTGGCCTTGCATACTCTATATTTTTTTCCACCTTCCATTCCACTAGAGGAGCTATCATTTCTTCAGGAAGCACCTACAAGAATCCCTATTTTGATGCCTTTTGTGATTCTTTGATAAGAGAACAAGAAAAAAATTTACACCTTGGTCTTATCACTGTTGGAAACACTTCTAAGAAAGCCTTAGCAACCCAACATCAATCATATCAAAAGAATCCCAAGAAGCAGTATCCTAAAAAGTATGGTCTGAAACCAAACAAGGGTCCTAAGAAATTTCAGCCACAAACTGAAAAAGCAACTCACCAAAATGTTAAGGCATATAAAAACAATGGAAAGGAGACAGATAGATATTGCAAGTTTTGCAATCGTGATGGCCATTTAGAGTCCAAATGTTTTAAGAAGATGGAA
The DNA here is from genome assembly GCA_034641835.2 of Pinus albicaulis. Taxonomy (NCBI): domain Eukaryota; kingdom Viridiplantae; phylum Streptophyta; class Pinopsida; order Pinales; family Pinaceae; genus Pinus; species Pinus albicaulis. The sequence goes on along the minus strand of JAXQQM020092332.1, from coordinate 101,587 downwards.
TCCTTAGAAGCAGCAAAAAACAAGCACGACATCAATTTGGAGCACTCTTCAGCTTCATCTTCAGGCATGGCACTTTCTAATTGTGGTTGTCAAGCATCAAGATCTGGTCATGCATTAAAAGTATCTTCTTCCTCTCCTTCTCATGAGTGGCTCATTGATTCTGGAGCTTCTTACCACATGGCTAAAAATAAATTCATGTTTTATTCTTTAAATGATTGTAACAGCAAACATATTTATGTTGGTGATGATAGATCTCTTAGTGTTGTAGGATCTGGAACCATTCATCTAGATAATAGTCAGTTTAATGATGTACTATGTGTTCCTACCTTGTCATGCAACCTTCTATCTATTTATTAGATAACTCATTCAGGTGAAGGGAAAATAGTAGAATTCTCATCTCATGATGTTGTAATCAAGGACGTCAAAGATCCTAAACATATTTTAGCTACTGGTATTGCTAATGATTCCACAAGGTTGTATAAGTTTGACAACTTTGGGTCATCATCTCTTCCCTCTATTTTTGTTGCTCATAATGATGATGTGAGCAAACTTTGGCATGAGAGATTTGGTCACTTAAACTATTGCTCTCTTCAAACTCTATGTAAGGAAAATATGGTGACAGGCCTTCCTATGGTATCTTGCTGGGATGGTGTTTGCTCCGGATGTGTACTCGGAAAACATCATCGGGATAGTTTTGACAAACGTGCCTCTTGGCACGCTTCAGCCCCTTTGCAGCTTGTGCACAGTGATTTATGTGGTCCACTTCCTATTGTTTCTTTCTCTGGTTGCAAGTACTTCTTAACTTTCATTGATGATTTTTCCAGACGCACTTGGGTATACTTCTTAAAACTCAAGAGTGAAGTTTTTAACATGTTCTTGGCCTTTAAGGCCTTTGCTGAGAAACAATCTGGACATCAAATTCTTAAGTTAAGATCAGACAATGGAGGAGAATATGTTAACAACAAATTTATCAACTTCTGCACTGAGCATGGCATTCAATTGCAACATATTGTTCCATATACTCCACAACAAAATGGTGTAGTTGAAAGGAAGAATCGTACCTTAAAAGAAATGGCTAATTGTATGCTTCAATCTAAAGGACTTGGTCTCAATTTTTGGGCAGACGCCATTAACTGTGCAAATTACATAGTAAATCGCACTCCTACTAAGGTTTTAAAGAATATAACTCCAGAAAAAGCTTGGAGCTCAATCAAACTAGATGTAAGTCACTTTCGTGTTTTTGGAAGTGATGCTTGGGCCCATATTCCAGATGCGAAACATAAAGCCTTAGAACCTAAGAGTGAAAAATGTATTTTTGTTGGATATTCTGAAGATTTCAAAGGATATAGACTTCTTCAACCCAAATCCAAAAATATAATCATTAGAAGAGATGTAAAGTTTGATGAAAATATATCAGCCTCCGAGCCTAGTTTGGTGGGTGTGCCACCTTTGGCCTACGAGCCTGATTCGGCATATGTGCCACCTCTCTCTCTCTTCTATTTTTAATAGCATTCCTTCTAGTTCAGATGATGACAGTGAGGATGAAAATCCTCCTCCAGCTTTTGAAATTGTTCTTGATACTCCATCGCTTCCAAGATGGGTCTTCTTTACTCGGGATGCAACAAGTTCTCTTGCAGGTGACCCTACCAATCGATGATGTACATGTTCTCAGTTCGAAAGAGCCTCTTCCTTATTGGCTCAAGTTCCAGAAAAAATTGATCCAAAAACCTTTGAAGAAGCCTTCGGTCATCCAGATTGGGATGAAGCTATGAATGAAGAGTATCATTCCTTATTGGAAAACAATACTTGGGATCTTGTTCCTCTTCCAAAAGGAAGAAAACTTGTCAGATGAAGATGGGTTTACAAAAAAAATTTTGGACCATATGGAAAAGTGGATAGAAATAAAGCACATCTTGTCGCCAAAGGTTTTTCACAAGTTGAAGGCATTGCATATACTAAAACCTTCTCCCCTGTTTCCAAAATGAATTCCATCTACCTTGTTCTTTCCCTTTATGCTTCCTTTAAATTGTAAATCCATCAGATGGATGTTAAATACGCCTTCTTACATGGAGATTTGCATGAAGAAATCTACATGGAACAACTGCCTGGCTTTATCCAAAAAGACTCCAACCTTGTTTGTAGAAATTTGAATAATTTGCTGAATTATTCACCAATATTATCCTGATTACACACTATTTAAGCTTCATGCATAATACATAACCTCTTCTACAATTGATCATCAATATGCGGAAATAGGAAGCAGTCACATGCGCTCATTAAAACACAATCAAGCACACATATCAACACAGTATGTAATGGGGAAAGAAATAGCTGAAAACCCCCAACTATCTGTATATTATAATGATAGAGAACATGTAACAATACATAGCACAATACTCCTCACAAGTACTCAGTACTATCTCCAAAAGTTACACACAAACTAGCTAAGATTTGAACAAGTCATGGGTTCAAATCTCCTCCACAAGTCCACCTGCCTCTACTGCGCAATCCAAGATGAGAATGAATTGAGATCCAAGTTCGAATCCCCTAGCTTGTACTGCGCAATCCTCATTGGAAATCTCCATCAATGTGTGTGCAAATCTCATGCATAGCCAATAGTCACAACTGATAGTCACACTCACCCTTTCACCCACCTCTAACAATGGTCTCCACTGAACTGTCCATGCATTGCAGTTAAATGATGTGTTCTTTAGTTGATTTATGAGTTAATAATTAGTGAATTAATTAATAATTAATTCACACCACTCATCACTAGTGTATTTTTCAGTTAGACTAAATACAACTAGCTCAACTAAGTTAAACCGGACACAACTCCACCAACTGTCTCATAAACTCCACCAAACTCTGCCACTTGAGTTCTAACTGAAGTCAACCATGCAATAGCTCAACTAACCCTTAGGAAAAGTGTATTTCCTTCTGTCAGCTGCATGTGCCACATCCAAGTATCAAACTAAAGTGCTCCAAGAGGATAAGATAATGTTTATAGTCTAAATATTATTAAGGGTTAATAATATTTGACTGTTCTATTTTTAGCCCGGAAGTCTAAAAATAGAAACTGCCCAATGTCTAAAAACAGAGGTCCATATATTTTTAACAACTCGACCAATAATCCATAAATAGCATCCTGCAACTCATAGACCATGATTCATATGTCTAAAAATAGACTTTGCGCCAAAAATAGCCTGCGAGCCCACTTAGTGAAGGCGACTTCATTTCACTAAGCTCCATCATCTTGTTGTATTTTCAACACTCCCTCTCAACAAGATATGTATTATCTTCAACCCCTATCCTGCCTCTGTGGTATTTGAATTTGCTTCTGGTGAGCACCTTCGTCAAGTTATCAGCATCTTGATCCTCCGTGGGAATATATGAAAGTAACATGATTCTCTGTTGCACACAATATCTGATATGATGGTACCTGATGTCGATGTGTTTGGATCTATCATGAAATACTGGATTAGCCGAGAGTTTAATGCAACTCTGGTTATCACAATAAATCACAGTAGGCTCCAAGTGTGACCCAAACAACCTGACCAGGATCTTCCTCATCCATATGGCCTTGCATGCAGCCAAGCTTGCTGCCATATACTAAACCTCTGATGACCTGAGTGCCACGGATCTCTGCTTCCTGTTGTACCAAGAAACTGTTGTCGACCTGATATTGAAGATCCCTCTATATGTGCTCTTTCTGTTCGTTGGGCTCCCTGCCCAATCTGCATCTGTGAAGCCACACAGCTTCACCTCATCCTCCTGTCTGTACCATAAGCCATATCCCGATGTGCCTCTAAGATAACGTAATACATGCTTGCCTGCCTTCCAGAAGAGCTTGGTAGGCTTAACCATAGCTTGCGAAATCTGGTTAACAGCATAGCATATATCGGGTCGTGTATTGACCAGATACATAAGCGACCCCACCAACTGTCGATAAACAGTGGCATCCACTACCTCCGCCAAAGTAGCATCCTCATTCCTCCAACCTCCAGGAAGAGGAGTATCAATAGGCTTGCAGCCATGCATGTTGAACTTCTCCAATATTTCTCAGGCATACTTACCCTGAGAAACAAACACTCCATCACTGCACTGTCAAATTTCCAATCCTAGGAAATAATGGAGGCCCAAGTCCTTCATCTCAAACTCTCTAGCAAGATCCTCTTTGCATGAAAGTATCAACAGCTCATCACCCATCAAAATAAGATCATCTACATACAGTACAATGATCAGCAACTTCCCCTCCACCATAATCTGGTATAGGTTAGGATCCGACTCACTCTTGGAGAATCCAAGTCCGGTGAAATAACTAACTATCCGTGTGTACCAAGCACGAGGTGCTTGTTTCAACCCATACAGTGCTCTCTTGAGTCTGCACACATGTGATTCACTGCTGAAGATCTCGAAACCTTCGGGCTGCTCTATGTACACCTCCTCCTCAATGAATCCATTGAGGAACACAGTCTTCACATCCATCTGATGGATGTGCCACCCCATCTACGCTGAGAGAGCTAGGATCGTCTGTATGGAAGAGTACCTTGCGAAAGGTGCAAAAGTCTCCTCATAATCGATCCCCTATATCTGTGAGAAGCCTCGGGCAACAAATATTGCCTTGTACTTCTCCACACTCCCGTCACTCGCTTGCTTCACTTTGTAGATCCATCTCGAACCCACCACTGATTTCCCCTCCGGCCTTGGGACAATCTCCCATGCACTGTTTCTGACAATCGAATCATACTCTTCCACCATGGAATCTACCCATGCGGGGTCCTCCACAGCTTCCTCGAAAGAGGATGGCTCTGTCACGACACATTTTCTCACAAGAGCCATGTATCCAGTGTACCGGTCCGGTGACTGTCTCTGTCTGTGCTGTGCTATAGGTGGTCCTACAACCTTCTCTACATCTTGAGCCAGTCGCTCAGCTTCTGTAGTGCGCTTGCACCCTCTGATGGTTGGCGCTGCATGAGTGTCTCTTCCACTCCATGAAATTCCTCTTGTGGCTGATCCACATCCGAAAGCTCATCCTTAGGAACTAATAGCTCCTCATATGCATGCAAGTGTGGCTCCCTCTCAAGCGAACACTACATGGCTTTCTCCTCCTGAAATTTGATATCTTGTCGCACAACAGTCTTGCGACTGTCTGGAAAATACACACGATAGTTTTGGGGTGTATCAATGTACCTCAAAAATATCCCAACCTCTGCAGTCGGATCCAGCTTCTTCCTGGCATCCTTCATCACATGCAAGTAGACAAGTGAACCAAAAATCCTCAAATGGGAAATATTAGGTCTCTTACTAGAAAACACCTCCTCCGGTGTACTCATGCCAAGTATCTTGTGAGGACAACAGTTCTGCACATATACTGCAGTATTGCATGCCTCAGCCCACAAGTGAAGGGGTAGGCCTTGATCATGCAACATCGCTCGTGCAGCACCCACGATCGTTCTATTCTTCCACTCAGCAACCCCATTCTGCTATGGGTTATGGGGTGCGATGAGCTCTCTCCGAATCCCTTCTGCGCTACAAAATTCCTTGAATTCAGCAGAGATGAATACACCACCATTGTCGCTCCTAAGAGCCTTCACATGCTTCCCCGATTCCTTCTCAACTAGCACCTTGAACTCACAGAACTTCGAGTATGTCTCGCTCTTCTTCTGCATGAAGAAGATCCAACACTTCCAAGAGAAATCATCAACAAATATCACATAGTAATTGTGCTTTGCTATCGAAGCTACTGAGAAAGGTCCACACACGTCTGTGTGAATTCTCTCAAGGATCGTCATGGGACGACTATCCTTCTCGTGAAAAGTGGCTTTCACAAATTTCCCCAAGGTACACCCCTTGCACTGATCTGACTGTGCAAGAGTGCCCTTAGGAAGCCCAGTAGAAATCTATTACAGTATCTTCAAAGCTCCATGGTGAAGGTGGCCCAATCTCCGGTGCCACAGCTCGCCATCATCTCGGCTCACCACTCCTTCCGCCTTGCATGCCATTGTTGCGCAGCCATATACTTGCAACTGATAAAGGTTCTTGACTCGAACCCCTATCTTCCGGGTCTCTCCAGTTGTCTTACTGCGCAGGAAAGCTTTTCCTTCGCTGAAGACCACATCATACCCTTTGTCTTCTAACATTGCCACAGATATCAGATTCTTCTTCAATCCTGGAACATGCATCACTTCCTTCAATACGAAGGGTTTACCAAAATCCCTCTCAAAGGAAATGGTACCGATACCAGTCGCACTGTATCTACCATCATCGCCCATCTCGATGTGCACTCCAAGATATTTCTCATCCAGATCTGAAAACAGATCTCGATCTCCATTCATGTGAAAAGACGCACCACTGTCCAAGAACCATACTCATCCCATCACACTTGAGACCAAGCATGCGATCAACAAAAAATCCAGCTCACGCTGCGAGGCAAAGGCCTCTCCCGCTGCAGATCCAGCAGCTTGCTTATTTTTCTTCTTCTACGGACAATTTGTGGCATAATGTCCATGCTGGTGACAGTGAAAACACTTCACCTTAGACATGTCTTGCTTCTTTCCTTTTGCACCAGAATGAGAAGCTTTCTTGCTCTTCCCCTTCTTTGCTTTGGCAGCCAAAGTGCAATGTTCTTCATCAGATGCCTTTGATGAAGATCTGTCTCTGGTATTCTGCCTTATCTCCTCTTGCACAAGATCCGACCAAAGTCACTCCCATCCTGGCAATTTCTCTCGACCATTGATATAATCCTGATAGGCATGCCAACTCTTCGGAATACCAAGGAGAGCCAAGCTCACCAATTCCTCATCATCGACAGTCACCCCCACACTTCCCAGCTCATCCCTGCATTGGATGAACTTCGTGAGGTACTTAGGCATACTGTAGCCTTTCTCCATCCTTATGTGTCTGAGTTTATCCTTGAGTGCCAACTTCCTTTGGTCACTCTTGCTTTGGAATAAATCTGTCAATGCTTTCCACATCAAGTATGGAGAAGCTTTTCCGTGCATGCTGGATACAATGTGATCCTTCACGCCCTCCAACATAATCCTTCGACATTTCGCCATCTTCTTTTGCCAAGCCTCAACTTGAGTAGCATCAGTAGGCTTTGGGATCTCAGCTTCTATGAACTCCTTCAGCCCGTTATCATCTAATAATGCCTCCATCCGGTCCTTCCATGCAACATAATTTGAACTGCCCTCAAGGGCATATTCCAGTCGCAATCCGTTGAAATACATTTCAACTCTGGCACCAAGAAAACTGCTGCAACTTTGAATTCCAAATTCTGCTGCAAATTCGAATTCCAAGCTCAAAACTCAGCTGCTTTTGGATCTGTGAGAACAAATTATTTCTAGCACAGAGATCGACTGTAAGGGAATTTACTGGATATATCACCTTTCAAGGAAAGGATGGATCCAGAGGCTACCTGGCCCGCTATAGACTCTGTCTACCGAAATAATTGTAATCATTGTAATATATCTGATGATCAATCTCTCTCCGATACCATGTAGAAATTTGAATAATTTTCTGAATAATTCACCGAGATTATCCTGATTACACACTATTTAAGCTTCATGCATAATACATAACCTCTTCTACAATTGATCATTAATATGCGGAGATAGAAAGCAGTCGCATGCGCTCATTAAAACACAATCAAGCACACATATCAACACAGTATGTAATGGGGAAAGAAATAGATGAAAACCCCCAACTATCTGTATATTATAATGATAGAGAACATGTAACAATACATAGCACAATACTCCTCACAAGTACTCAGTACTATCTCCAAAAGTTACACACAAACTAGCTGAGATTTGAACAAGTCCTGGGTTCAAATATCCTCCACAAGTCTGCCTGCCTCTACTGCGCAATCCAAGATGAGAATGAATTGAGATCCAAGTTCAAATCCCCTAGCTTGTATTGCGAAATCCTCATTGGCAATCTCCATCAATGTGTCTGAAAATCTCATGCACAGCCAATAGTCACAACTGATAGTCACACTCACCCTTTCACCCACCTCTAACACTGGTCTCCACTGAACTGTCCATGCATTGCAGTTAACTGATATGTTCTTTAGTTGATTTATGAGTTAATAATTAGTGAATTAATTAATAATTAATTCACAACACTCATCACTAGTGTATTTTTCAGTTAGACTAAATACAACTAGTTCAACTAAGTTAAACCGAACACAACTCCACCAACTATCTCATCAACTCCACCAAACTCTGCCACATGAGTTCTAACTGAAGTCAACCATGAAATAGCTCAACTAACCCTTAGGAAAAGTGTATTTCCTTTTGTCAGCTGCATGTGCCACATCCAAGCATCAAACTGAAGTGCTCCAAGAGGATAAGATAATGTTTATAGTCTAAATATTATTAAGGGTTAATAATATTTGATTGTTCTATTTTTAGCCTGGCAGTCTAAAAATAGATTCCGCCCAATGTCTAAAAATAGAGGTCCATATATTTTTACCAACTCGACCAATCATCCATAAATAGCATCCTGCAACTCATAGACCATGATTCATATGTCTAAAAATAGACATAGTCTAAAAATAGACTTTGCGCCAAAAATAGCCTGCGGGCCCACTTAGTGAAGGCGACTTCATTTCACTAAGCTCCATCATCTTGTTGTATTTTCAACATTGTTTTTTTCCTTAAGAAGTGTCTCTATGGTTTCAAACAAGCTCCTCGGGCTTGGTATGCCAAAATGGATAGATTTCTCTTAGATAATGGCTTTTCTAGCTGTCATTCTGAGAACAATGTCTACACCAAGAAGGTGGGTAATTCCTTCACCATCCTTGTTCTTTATGTTGATGATCTTATCCTTACTGGTAGTGATCCAAACCATATAAACCATGTGAAGTATAGCCTCAAAAAGAAGTTTGAAATGACAAACTTAGGACACTTGCATTATTTCCTTGGTCTTTGAGTCTTGCAATCCAAGGAAGGCATTACCCTCTCTTAGTCCAAGTATGCATGTGATATTCTACACCACTTTCACATGGAATACTATAAGCCTACCCCTTCTCCCTTTCAGTCTAGATTCAAGCTTTCAGTCAACTGTACTACCCCTGAAGTTGATGCTACCTTATACCGTCAACTTGTTGGTAAACTTTTGTATCTAACCCATACCCATCCTGACCTTTCATTTACCATTGGTCTTGTCACTCAGTTTATGCACCAACCTCATGAAATACACTGGAAAGTAGTTAAAATTTGATATATTCAAGGTATAGTTCAGTTCAAGATTCATTACAATGCAGGAGCATCTCCCTTGTTGATTGGGTTCACTGATTCTGATTGGGCTGGTGACCCTGATGATTGAAAGTCCACTGCGAGATATGTATTCACTCTTGGTTCATGACCTATTACTTGGTCTTGTAAGAAACAAAGTGCCATCTCCCTTTCTTCAACAGAAGTAAAGTATCGTGGTGCAGTTGAAGCCAGCAAGGAAGCCATGTGGCTTCGTCAGATCCTGTCTAAAATTGGTCTTCATCAGCAGCATCCAACTACACTTTGGTGTGATAATCAAAGTGCCATTTAGCTATGTAAAGATCCAGTTCAGCATCAGTGTATGAGACACATTGAACTCCACATGCACTTCATCAGAAAGCTCATTCTTGATTGTGTTCTTGAAGTGCAGTATTGTCTGACCAATGATCAAGTAGCTGATATCATTACGAAGGCTCTCATAGAAGCGAAGTTTACCAAAATTTGATCCATGCTTGGATTTCAGGACAGTTGTCATTAAGGGGGGATAGGCTCTAATGCCTCCTTCCTTCTTCTATTGTGTCACTTTTGTAAATCCTTCAATCCTATCCCAATTTTTTCTTAAGGGGGGATGTTAGGATATTTCGACACATAGGAAATTGGCTCCTTTTGTGTCACCTTTGTAAATCCTTCAATCCTATCCCAAGTTGTTCTTAAGGGGGGATGTTAGGATATTCTGACACATAGGAAATAGTTAAGAATAACTTAGTCTAGTGCAGAGTTAGGTAAAGTGTGTTTATTTATCATGTATATTTGTAACTTATAATCCGACAGTCACGATTTGTAGTGATCGGATGGTTATCTCTCACCTCGGTATTAATGGCACTTGATCCGTGGCTTAGCACTCGATTGGTCCATGATCTCTATTTAAAGAGCATGGATGGTCATTTTTCCGGTAACCGTTTATGAGAGAAACATATGTAACTTTTCTTTTATATTAATAAATTCCCTGAAGTGGCCGCATTGGCTCAGGGCATGGACTGTTTCCCTCTTTGAGGGCTTTAACCAGGTGATTATACAGGTGTACTGATTTTTGATCTGTTTTTGAGCAGTGAAATTTGGTTCTTGATCTACAGAACTTACCCTGTAAATTCCTACAAACTCCCTAAAGATTATGAATTTGTCTCCTTGATATTCCCTCTTATTATTCACTTGCTTGATTTCCCTTATTTTGAACTATTGAAGCAAGATCTTAGGTGATATTTGGCTCATTCGAGAATTTAAGAAGGCGGGCATCCTTCCTATAATTTCTCCTTGATGTCTACTCCAATCCATGACATGGATTTTTGACTCAAAAATAGATTTATTTCCTTCATTTCCTACAATTAGACTCTTTTGGGCTTCAAGTCATGACAAACCTATTACACCTTTCTCACTAATAAAAATATAAAAAACTTTAATCAAATTAGAGAGAGAGAGAGAGTAAATAAGCTAAAAGGTGATATTGCAACCACTTAATATATACCTAATGATGAGCCTCATCAACTAGTTTACTATCTTGCATATTAAACCTTTGCAATATTGTCTTGACATACTTCCTCCAGTTTAACCAGAGCTTCTTTTTTTCCCGATCTCATTTAATTTCCATGCCTGAAAGATATTTTGCAGCACCAATATCATTCATGCCAAACTTTTAGGACAATTGGGCCTTCAAATCCTAGATAATTTCTTTCTCATTTCCAATCAACAACATATCATCCACATACAAGAACAAATAAATAACGAATTTACCAACTAATTTAAAATACACACATTGATCTTCTTTTCTTCTTATGAAGCCAAGTCCCAGTATATATGTATCAAAGTTTTTATACCACATCCTTGGTGACTATTTTTACCCATATATAAATTTTTTAAACATTCATACCAATTATTTATTACCCTTCACCAAAAATCCTTCTAGTTGTTTCATTTAGATCTCTTCTTCCAAATCCCCATGAAGAAATAGTGTCTTGACATCCATCTATTGTACTTTAAAATCAAAGGAAAAAATAAGAGATAAAAGTAATTTAGTATTATATAACTTGGGAAAATATGAAAAAGTATCACTGATATCAATTCTCGACACGCGGGAATAATCATTTGCTACCAACCAAGCCTTGTATTTCTCCATGTTTCCTTTTTTTTCATCTTCTTCTTAAACACCCATTTTTTATCCATGGGTTTCCTTCTAACCGACAACTCCACCAAATCCCAAGCCTCAATTTTTTCCAAAGATGCCATTTCATTAACCATGGCCTCTTTACAAGGTTTTCCTTCCTTTGAATTCACTACCTACTCAGGGCGCATAGTTTGGTCAGCGCACCACTCTCCTGAACTTAGACATAGTCAACGGTGCGGTTAGTTAACCGACCGCGCCATCGTTTATGTATTTTAAAAAATACATGGTACGTCATTTCAGTGCCACACTGGAACCAGTGTGGTTACCATTAACATTGATCATGATGTAGCTTATAAATTTACAGGCAACACCATGAACCAGTGTGAGCTGAACAGCTCAAGCGCACTACGCAGGAATTTTTTTTTTTTTTAATGGTAAATTTTATGGCTTTTTAGAAATCTAATATGCTAAAAAGTTTTATTATGGAGAAACAAGTAAAATAACCGTACATTTGGGCATCAGGGAAGCATATTCTCACCAGTGCTTGAGAGCTCTTGAGCACTGAAGAAGTGAAAATGCAGATTTTTTTGCCGTAACTTTTTTTATTTAACCCTATTCTGGTGAGTGGGTTTTTAAGGCACACCAGGTGGTTTTTTCCAAGCGCACCAAGGCTGTTTCAATTTAGCACAGGTTTTTATGATGCATCAGGCCCAAATTTTTGTAGCGCATCAGTGCGTTATAGTAATTAGATGCACCCGGTGGGTTTGTACGAAGATCACGTTGTCTCGGCTTGCCAATTTGCAGTACATACCGATGCTTTTCTAGTTGAACACACCGGTGTGGTGTAGGATGAGAAACACATCAGACAAAAAAACATCCACAAAAACCTCCACTCGTCAACCTCCTCTAGAAACCTCCTCTATAAAACGGATATCTAGGCTATTTTTATAAGGGGTTCCTCAAAAACATCCGCTAAAGGGTATTTCCCTTGTAGTGTTAGTGTATCCCCCTTATTATTATTATTTTTCCTATATTTTAGTCCCCATATTTCTATTATTGTTCCCCATAGAAGACCATTATTGTTATTGTTGTTCCCTTAGTATTATTGTTATGTTAGCTCTGATTATATGTGAACCCTTAGACTCAGATATATAGAAAGTAGGTTTTTTCATTGTAATCATCTAAGAATTGTTCATTTATGTAATGTAAAGGAGGTTTTCTCCTCAAAGAGGATAATTTTTAAGTTGGAAGAAAAAATAGAAAAGGGGATTTGTTACAGTTGTGAAAGAAAATACACTAAAGGTCATAAGTGTGTTGAGAAAAAAATATTTTACATAGATTGTGAAGAGGAGGAAGAAAAGGAACAAGAAACTTCAAAATAAGAGGATATACACCAGGAACCAACCTTAGAGAAAGACGAAATGAATCTGACTATATCTTGTAATTCATTCGAAGGAATTATGATCTAAAAGGATTGTATTAGTTTGTTGTGCTAAGTGTCCTTTGAGTAATAAAAACATATACAATTTGTCTCCATTTGTTTTCTTAAGGAATGAGTATTTTAACAATGAAATATACATGAATTTTTTGAGTTTTAAGCATGAAAATAAGCCTAAATAACACTAAAAAATAATGTATAATAGAGAAATAACATCACACATGAATTTTACACAACAGGCATGATGAAACAGTTCACCCCTCCTCAGCTACATTTGTTGGTCCAGCTCCCAATGGCATGCCCTTCTTTCTAATTATGCTCAAAATGTATAATAAATGTGTTTACATGCCTCTAATGGATGTTTTCTCTGCACCAGTGGCTACATAATGATCAAATTAGTCTATATAAACTCTTGTTTCACCCAAATTGGTCGAAAATTGACATCCCAAAGCTTTTTCCCAATAACAGCTAGAATTGCTCCACTAAAAGTGGAGAAATGCAGTTAACTATAGTTAAAATAGTAGATATCCACCTTTTTTGGTGGCTACTATTAACTCCGCTAAACAAATAGCCACCGCATTAAACATTTTGGTTAGGGGTGGGGTGGTCACAAGATGACCCCCTTACTCCGCGGTCTAACATTTAAAACTCAGAAAAATTGGAGGGGAAATATAAACAACATAGTTCTGAAACCTCTACATAAAATACCATTTTAATCGTGCATGTGACAATGCTTACCACCAGAAATTTTGGTTTGGAACTGTTATTTTAAATGTTTCATCTAAATTTTTCGCATGTGACACAATTGTTGGCCACCATCTGATTGTCATGGTTAAGGAATTGTCAAGCTATAATATATGTTGCAGTTTAAGAAACTTTAACATGTGACCATTTTTAATAAATGCAGCCCGTGATTCAGAGCGGCAGAGTAGATTGGGACATAGTAGTCCACCCCCCCCCCTCTGAAAAAATATTAATGTTTAAATATAACTGGTGCCCTATAGGGGTAAGGATCACCGTATAGAAGAGTTGGTTGAGGTTTGCGTTGGAGCACCGGTGGTCACAGGGTTGAACCCCCTTGAATCCACCAAAATTTTGCACAAGGGTCCAAGGCACACGGGGCAACCTTCGGGTTGGCTGCATGTCACCCATCCAACAACCCTCGACCCAGAAACATAAACATGGAGAAATCTGATTGGATTTGAGAAAAAAATATTCTGAGAATATGCCACCCTTGCTGACTATACATGCATGCTGACTTGGCATCCCAGTCACTCCTGTCACAAAATTTTAGTTGTGGTAGGAAAATGATTAGAACATGACATCTTCCTCATAGGACATCGGTTTTTTGAACCGTTCATGGTGCCGAAATTGCAACGACGAGATTTACCTGATCACTCAGGCTCGGTATAGTTTTGAATACTTTCAATTTTGAGCAAAATACATGATCTCTTGATCACACCTCCACATTGGGAAGCTTTTGGAACCCAAAAGACTTTAATTACCTATTCAGAAGATGAGGGTACAACCCCCACACCTTTTCAACTTCCATGCACCTTTCCTTACTTGGTTTACTGCCCTTGAGACCAACTAGAAGGTAATCGACACTTCCCCTCTTAGAAGTGTGTGTCCTCCTGTCAAGGATGGTATCCTCCTTGAGCTCATCCAGAAATTTTGGCGAGAAATATTCTATAGATGAGGGGCGAAAAATGTCACCATAAGCTCATTGTTGAGGGTCAAAAGAGTCTTTGTTACCAAAAACTGAACATCACCAAAGGTGACATTGCTGAAGGTATAGGTGTTGTGGTGACATTCAAGGTCCATCACCAATAATGATTTATAATTATAGATAGTGACCATCACCATTTCATATGAGAAATGGTGACAGACAATAGCCTTCGTCACCAAAAAAATGAGCGTCACCAAAGGTGGCATCACCGAAAGTATGTGTTGTGGTGACATTCAAGGTCTGTCAAGAATATTGATTATAATGACGGATAGTGACCGTCACCATTTCATATGAACAAGGATGATTTTTTGTGATGGACCTTTCATGGCCGTCAATATTGGTGCATATGTATGGTGACGTTCGTTGACTGTCACCATTTCATATTTGGTGAGGGTCAAAAAATGTCATGATAATCTCATTGGTGACATCAAGGTCTATCACGAATAATGAATATAATGACAAACAGTGACCCTCACCATTTCATATCAACAATGGTTTATGGTTATGGACCTTTCATGGTCTTCATTATTGATGTGTACATATGGTGGCGTTCGTTGATCGTTACCATTTCATATTTTCGTAAGGGTCGAAAAATGTCACCATAAGCTCATTGGTGATGGTCAAAACAACATCTATAATGAAAAACTAATCATCGCCATTCTCTATGAATATCTGTGCATGATGGAATCGAACCACCAACCTCTTTCTTGTTTGCAAATTGAGGGAAGCCTTGGAGATCGAAAAGAAGCCCGTCAACCTTAATAGGGATGATGGGTGGAGTGTAAGTAGATGTTGGATTCCCGCTCTTCACTCTTAGTTACTTCTTCTTTTTTTTCTTTTTTTTCTCACTAGCTTCCTTTTCTTTATATATATTTATAAAGATATAAAAAATTTTATTTTTATTTATTTATTTATTTATTTTTTTCGCCTCCTTATTACTGTATGAATTTATTTAGCTATGAAATTAAATTATTTAATATTTCTTTTTATTATTTTATGTGTTTATTACTTATTCTATTTAATTTGGTTCATTAAATTTATTTCTCTTTTAGATTTTTAATTGTTGTTTTTGTTTTATTTTTATTTTTATTTTATTTATTTATTTATTTATTTTATTTTTCATTTATTTATCTATTTATTTATTTTTATTTTTATTTTATTCTATTTTATTTTATTATTATTATTATTATTATTATTATTATATATATATATATATTAAATAAAAATAAAATTATTTTAACATTATATTTATTGGAAATCATTAATATTGAATTAAATTTAAATTAAAAACTTCTAATATAATTTTATCATACATAATAAGATTTATTTTTATTGATAAATTTAATTTATTTTATTAAATTAGTCAAACTAGCCATTATATTACCAATGGCTAGTTGGAGCATTCATGTCTATTTAATCTGGTTTTTTGGTTCAGATTTCTCATCTTGTCCTGATGATTAGCCACACTAGCTGGTTCAAAACGCATTGGCAAAAATTCCCTAAATGTGATTTTCACCGAAAGAATTTCTTACACAATAAATATGATATTCAATATACATAATAAAAATACAATAAATCAATTGATTATTTTTCTCTATGATACCTAATATTTACCAAAATTATTCATGATCAAATACTTAATATTTACCAAAACTACTAATGATTAAATACGTTTATAATTTCAGGAAGGAACATGATTTTCTAGTTACAATTTTGTTGTCCTCTCATATCATGTCATGATTTAATACGGAGAATGGTTAGATACATATTGATTTGGATTTGATCCAATGTGCTTATAAACATGTAAATTTTAGAAATGAACATTTTCATGTTACAATATGATTTTAAAATGGTCATAGGCCATAATTAAACTTCTACGAAATAACCATTTATGACAACAGCATAATGAGAATCTCAAGCAGCAACCACTAAAATCATCTCGATTTCCACCTATATTACATTGAAAGCTTCAGTGCTCTAGTTTACAATTAAATGCTTGTGCCCAAGGAGAGCAGATCAAGAGGCAATCAATAATAATATGCTAACAGAGATGATTATGACAATGGTATCGATTTGTGTTTTCCTAATGGTGTTTAATAGGGAGAAAATTCAATGTCTTAGCCATCCCACCACAATTATTAACATGGAGGGTAGATTTATCAAAAAACCATCATAATGGCCCATGACTAGGTAGATAGATGCACCCTCTAAAGGGAATGATGCCTAAAGGGTTTCAGAGGTAAGCTTCTATTTTGGGTATTAGTATTAGGTTACATTCAAAGGGTTATACATGAACAAACCTAAACAAACTTAGAAGCTACAAAGTGGAAGTAAATATGGAGGCCATGTAAAGAAGAAAATTCTAGGCCAAATACAATTACCATCATGCTTATACAATGCAAATTTTGGGTTCGACGTACTAGTGAAGAGACTATTTTCCATCCTTGGCAGTTGCCTTGGCGTTGTGCTCGGTATTGGATTCCTATAGAAAATGTACGAATCTCTTCATTTTTGGCTTGTTGATGGGCAAGGTGCTTATGCAAAGGAGTCCTACTTTCATAACCATGGTCATTTCCTCCTTGAAGCAGTCCACAAACTCAAGATACAACACTTCAAGAAATCCATTATTTTTCTCTATTTTATTACACACCCACTTCACAAGATCTTCATCCTCTCCAATTTCTCTATCTATTGGTTGTCTTCCCGTCACCAGCTCTAAGATCACCACTCCAAAACTATAGGTGTCACTTATTTCGGTCGTTTCTCTGTAGAAGTTATGTCTTCCTGAAATCCTTGCATTGGGGACTTTTTGTGTAGTGTTTCCTTCATTTTCACTCAAAAAACGAACACTAACAAACTCCACCATGATGATAATGGTAATCTAGGAATGGAAGGAATACAATTAATGTCAACCACAAATGATGAACTTTTGAAATGTACAGGATCTAACTAATGAAGATCCTAACATCTATTAACTTCTATGAAGTCGGTTTACATCACTAAGGAAATTAGATAATAACATAAGATGAGCAATAAAATTTGGAGGGATATTTATAGTGAAATAGCGTATGAACTTGTGTTAATGTTGGCCACACTATATTGAAATTTGAAGTCCATAATGTGCACAGATTTGTGTATGGAGGCTATAACAACAACCTTGCCACATCCTAACTAATCATTATCTCATGGAAATACTAGAACATATGGAAAAGGTCTAATTTCTAAAATAAACTTGCATGGTTCATCTTTCCAATGCTAACAAGTATATTGTTTATTCTAACTTCTAAGAGTGCACTTTAGCAGTATTCATTCATCACAAGCACTCATCTTTAGATTACTTGTCAATAGAATGTACTTGTTTTTTATCACCTTTGGATATTAAAAAATGTTTCTTATTATCCCACCCCAATATATACAAAGTGCAAAATTTCACAAAAAAAATTCTAGAACTCCATAGCAATATATCTATAGACAACACCACCAAGCATGCCATAGACAACTCATTGATTGTTGGTTGCCAGATGACATAGTCAGATACACTACCGGTCTCCTCATTGACATGCCTAGCTTTGCAGATACCACCCCGTACTTCAAATCTTGTTCACAGTACCTATTACAATATAAGGATGTTTTTAAGTATTTAGTTAGTCTTAGGATTTAGCTCATTTTGTTCCTATATGCACTGGAAAACAAAGGTGTTGAATGAGTCACAAGACTTTCCTATTTTCCACAACTAAGTATGCTTTCTTCTTTCACTAAATATGTAATTATGAATATGCACATGAGGGATAAGACATGCGTTTTGTAAAATTTAAGACCATTCCTCTGCATGATATTTTGTACCAACACGTACTATAAGTTCTTAGATTCAAGTGACCGTGAAAAGAGATGGTTAATTCACAAATTTCACTTTGATCTTATAAATATGGAGCACAATATTTAAGACCAAAATGGAACTCAATAACAAAACCATACCAAAATAAATCATGATTCCCAACAGCCAAGGCATTTCCCATAAACATGGAGATAGGATACCATAAATGCCATGATGATAATAGATACCAAATATTTTGGAAGTTCCATTTGAAACTTTTAGAGGTACTGCAACGGGTGGCAGTAAGAACCCACAAAACTTAAAATTCAGTGTCCTTGCTCCTATTTTTCTTCTACAACACTCTATAAAGTATGATCTTGATCTATGATGTATTTGTGCCAAGTGGTTCTAAGTTAATATTAAATGTTATATTCAGATAAAATAAATGAATAATTGATAGGTCTAATGGGCTAATTTTTAATCCTTACACCAAAATCTCTTAATATTAAAGTCTATGGAAAAACTCGTTCAAATTTCAAACTGGACTCGATTTTAAATGGAAATCCTAGAACCAGCTAAGTATTTTACAAGTTAACATTTTGGATATAACTTTTGCTCACTTTATATGACAAGTTATGCCATAACCTTGAAACTAGTTTCTTAGCTAAAAGACTTTGTTAAGTCAACAATGTCAAAGAAAGATAGTCATGGCAAGAAAAAATCTCTTGTTTTTTCTAATGATGGTGCATGTAAATTCATAAAGGCCGTATGAGAGTATCAAACCATAAACAATTTCACTAAAACATGGAAATGACAAATTCTTGTTAAGCAACAAAATTTTAGTTGAATATATGAGAAGAATCGAGTAACTGTAAAAAATGGAAATGTCATCATATACCATATGGTCTGCTTAGTTCTTCAAAAAGAGAAAGCGCAATTGCACAATCCAGCTCCTCATCTTGATTCTATAATGGACCATCCTAAACAAAAATGTCCACGTACAACAATCAATGTTATCGTATTGGTAAGACTTTTGATATAATTAAATAAAGCATGTACTATGTAGGAGAATAACCGGAAAGCACAACTAGAAATTCGAATCACAACATAACAATATAAAAGAACATGCAACAGGAAAGGAACAACTCCACAATTTGAGAAATATGAACAATCCATGGGCATGTTCTTATATATTGATATATATAACGAAATAGAAATCTAGATTTATGAAATTCAAGTATCACACAACAATGTCTTGAACAAATATCAATATGTAAAATAGTATTTTTTGCATTTGGATTTACCTTGCAGAACCTCCAGAAAAATTTTCCACAAAAACAACCAATAAACATAACAACATGGACCTCAGGAGCAATTGTGCAAGGGATAAAATATGAAGGTAAAGCACTAGAGAAGTATTCAAAGAAAATCATGAAAAGCGTGTCTAGAAATAATTGAGAACCCTTTGAAGTAAACCACACATTTATCATCGTGACTAGTACACTTGCAAAAAAATATTTGAATCAATTATGAACTATTCTAGCAAAAAATAGTGAATTTTTCCACTAAAATACAGTTTCAAATTAATCACTAGCATGACACTAACTTTATTAGATCTAACAGATAGAATATTGAAGTTTAAAAGAAAATACACTCTGATGAATTAGAGATTACCGTGGCATTAGAGGGCATATGCCAAATTTCATTATCATCCCCAAATGCACCCCTACGTAGTGTCCATCTGACACTTTGTGACCTGAACCTTTAAAAGTCTTGCTCGGCCACTTCATCATTCAAGATTTATTGTGGGAGTATGATGGTACAATGTGACCGGCATGTCCCAAATAACATGAGCCAACAATGAAAACCATAATTAAATTATTAATTCCTTACTAATTTAATCCTTGAAAGGATGAAAAACATGAATCCAAGAAAGAAAATGATAAGGTTCTCTTTAACCAACTATTATATTTACAGATATGGCAGATTTTTATTGGTTGTTTCAGAATTTAAAGCATTTTACTTATTCTCTCAAACATATTAAAAGACACTAAAATTACCAAGGTCATATTTCAACAAAAATCTTGCAGAAAATCAGATTGCAGCTATGAAGATATTATTGCAAAAAATCTTGTAGAAAATCAAATTGCAACTATGAAGATATTATTACAAAATATTGCAGAAAATTAGATTGCAACTATGAAGATATTATTACAAAAATCTTGCAAAAAATCAGATTGCAACTATGAAGATATTGTTCTAAATTTTAAAAATTATGGTAATAAAATCCATCTTCATCAAGACTTAACATTTTATATCATATTAGACAAATTTTGAGTCAGGTTACAAGTACAAGGTTCAAAGTTAAAATATTTGCGTCAAGGACAAGGAGATATCATATATAACTTTCTGAGTTGAGTTGTATCACTAGAGAACATAGTCTTGAGTCTTAAACTAGTACTTAATGAGGGACATCTGGAAATAAATGGGTACAAAATGTGAATTCATCCCTCATGAGTCATGGCAACCCATAGAAAACTCCTGAGGCTTTACAACCACTACAGCTACACCCATCACACTACCATTTAAGTTTGAATTTTCCACACTTGAGGCTTTTCAAGTTGCAAACACTGCTGCTGCACCCATTACACCACCTTTATAGGTTTAATTGTCCACATTTCCTAATCCACACAAGATGTAGTTGAATTGTCCACATGTCCTAATCCACAGAAGATGTAGTTGAATAGTCTGTTGTGATGAATTGCATAGCTTTTTCTCACAATTGACCGTAAGTCCTTGCATGTGATGAGTGCACCAGACATGTATCATGGGATTCACAAAACCTAAAAACACAATTATCCATGAAGTCTAGAATGAGGAGGATGTAACTGACAAGAACAAAGTTGGCACAAATACTCCCTTGCAATGAAATTCCAAATGTGACTCCTCATGAATAGCGAGCCATTCTTATCAAAATATTCTAAGAGAAACATGTTTTAAAGCTAAATGGATACAATTCATTAACTTCCCTGCCATCCTACCATGTCATATCACCTTGAGAACCCCCCAACATAGTGACTTCCTTGGTAGAAAAGGCCAAATAACTAAATAAGTTTGCTAAAAAATGTAAAAACAACATCTAGATATGGGAAGAATACACCAGTTCCCAACAGGTTAGTAGCAAAGAGTTTCATACCTTTGGTCAAGATTCCATTCTCACAGGCTTCACCCATGGGGGATAGGAAGGGATTGAACTCATGGAATTGGGAGGTGATGAACCATGTGCATATATTGCAAACCCAAGCTTACCCTCATTCTCCTTGAGGCAAACACAGCTGGCCAAGTTCCATTCACATAGCCTTTACCTAGCATGTGGAGGTAGTCATTGAACTTACGCCATCTAGAAGTGATTACACTTGTGTACAGGTTATGGACCCAGGGCTACCCTATGTTCTCCTTAAGGCCTGCCAAAATATGTTTGTCAAGCGTGTTGTGATCAAGTGGTAAATCAAATTTTTTATTATTACAGAGACTCAAGTGTAATCTCCCCTCAAGAACATGATGTCATGATTTAATGTTGTCAATTTGTGTTATCGTCTAATATCTCATCAATAACTAAGCCTAGGAAGTTGGTCCTAGGCAATGTCCTACACAATTTTGATGAAATAGATACACCTTGGTCATGGCATTTAGGCTAAAGGTAGGCCCACTTTGTTAACAAAGGCTTATCTACTAACCAGAATAAAAGGGGATGAATATGTCAATGAATAAATGAATAGAGCAGGGATAATAACATATGAATAAGGTTAAAATTTGGCACATATTGCAAAGTATATTTGTTAGGCCTAAAATCATGCAATCCATGCATATAATGGTGTACCAAATAAAGCACTGGAATAGAATGCACATCATACCATGTTTAAACCTAGGCAAGTGCAGAATCCTTCCTGTTCTACTCTAATCAAGAGAGTCCACATCTTAAAGAGATCCCCATTGATTTTTCAGATAATGTTATTCTAATGGTAGTGGATGTGAAGAAAAAACCTTGAAAAGCATTCTAATGAGAAGACATACACGTGGCACAAAAAACCCTAGAATTTTGTCAAATGAGCACATTTCATGAGAACATTTTGGCTAGTAGGATGACAAAAGGCATCATGTAGAAGCTCTCTTCATTGTAAAGGCATGGATGGATTAACGGGAAATTCCCCTGTGAGCCTAGTTGGAGATCTATTGGAGAAAGAAATTTCAAGGATTTATTTTGTAATATGAGTTTCATCATTGCATCCATATTTTTGTTTGTCTATTGCTGGAAATTCATTAAAAGTTTCCCACAAAAGTGTAATAACATAGAAAAATGGAGAAATTAACCATATACATGGGTGCACACCTTGATTGTTTTCTATATAATGATAGTTTTGCTCCTTAATTTCCATTGATCCTCCCCCTTATGGACTGTATCATATTCTTTGAGTTTAGCTTGGATCAAATTATTTGTAGCCATGTTGTTCAAGGCAATATCCTTATGAAGAATGAGCTTCTGGAATGCAAAGCCATGGCCATATTGTTTAAGGCAATGTCCTTACTAGGGCAATGTCCTCTCATCCATTGGTAATCAAGTAAGCAATTTGTAGCCCTCAACATTAATCTCTTTTACAATGTCAAAGGTGAAAATCCTCCTCACAGGCATTAATCATTAAAAGAAAAGTTCCCAAACCATTAAGTATCCTACCGTGCAATATGTCATCTTTGAGTTTGGAAAAGTCAAACTTGATCGCCAATGCCATGCTTGCAGGTCTTTGGAATGGGAAATTTTCCAGGTTAGCCTCTATGATCATTTATTGTCATGCCATGTTTGAGGGCACACCTACTGATATTGCTCACCAACACCATCTCATACCTTGATTTATTCTCCCATGGGCCAAAATATGCTTTCTGTACTATTATTTTCATGGTGCCAAAATGTCCACTTGCATGAAAAAATGCACCCCATGTACATAAATTACAAACCTGATGGATGATAAGGAAAAGGGGTTATCCTATATGCCATGAAAAATCATATTCCATACTTAGAATGCACCCCAAAGTGTCAAAATTTCATGCCAGGTTGAAAATTTTCATTTCTCACGTTAAAATTTGTGTTATAGCCTGACCTGATTGAACACAACCTCCTGTAGATGTACCTAGGGAGAAGCCATAAAAAATAGTGCTATATTATTTCTCCTTGTGCATCTTCCTACACTTCCATAATTCTAATTTACACCATCAAGTGAGGATACTAAGTCTACGAAAATGATTTCATTGTCTTCTACTAAGTGCAAGTTGTCCTTAGTAACATGCATGTCTAGGGCTCACTAGAGATCAAAATTACGATTTTCAAATTTTTGAGTGGTTCTTAGAAAATCATCGATTTTTTTACATAACTGGAGTTTCACTTCCAATCCAAGAAGGAACTACTATGAAAAAATACCATGAAACTTCCAAATTACACAACATGACAAATCAGGGTAGGGTGCCTTTAGAATTTTATATGCCAGAAGATACATGAGCACATATGGTGAAATATAAAGGTTGATAGATATAGTATTCCATGGTATTCAACCCTACACAATAAAATTCCCAAGAACAATCTCCAGTTGTTAGTTGTCAAGCATCAGCCATAGTAATTTGTTTGGTCTGGCACTTTTCTCCAACTCTAGAAACACATGCAGGCTTAAAATAAATTTCATACCATGTTCTCATTATAAATCCAAATGCCAATGCTCGAACTCTATGGTCTGCTCAGGCAACTCAACACAAATAAAAGAAGCATCTTTACATGGAATCAAGGGTCCGAGAATTAATTATCTTATTTGAAAGCATGTCACTACCTTAACAACAAAGTGAGCCCAAATCTTGTCACTGTGAGCTTGCATGACTTCCTTTAAAATCATAAGCCCTAAGCCTCGAATGATGTCAGCTATTTCAAGGAAGAGCCCCCACTCCTCATAAAGCATCTACAATATTGGTGAAAACCGACACAAGATAATGTTAAATCATGTCTCAAAATAACAAAAATGGGTTATTGAGTGCATATAAAAAACTTGTTAATATAAGAATTTAATTGAACTCTATAAGCAGTTTAATTGACCTCTATGGCTAATTTATGTGAAACTGAACTCTCTCTCTCTCTCTATATATATATATATCAACTAACATACAAAATTATTTGTGTGTGCACTGTGTATGTCAGCTAATATATAAAATCGGAATAATATAGTATTTTATTAGATGCAATATATGTATTTATATTTTTTTAATTAAACATCTAAGCTATATAATAATAGAGATAAAGTATCACATTAATATCCACTTAACGCAAGTCTAACTTTTGTTAAGGCCCTTTGATAATGAAGTGAAACCAACTCTGGGAGGTCAAACAACTTCCCTCACACATGCACACAATGGCTCTACTCTTGTCGAGGTTTGAACCTGGGTTGTTTTCATGTTGCCCTGCCATCCCTCACACTAAACCACATCTCGTTGCAAGTATTAGGATGATATTAATTTCTATTAATCTATTTTTTTATATAGTATAAATCTATCTCAGCTGGCTAATGTATGCTAAAGAATATCAATAACTAAAGAATATGTTGAGAAGCATAAGTTTACTACGTAATACCATCATGACAAGCACCATTCAATTGAACTTCAACAAGATTGGGGCAATGATCCACATGCATGGGAGTTGATGGGAAGACCAGATTCCACAATTAACTTTTATGTTTTATAGTACTGACAGAGTTGAACATGTAATAAGACTCCAACTGCCAAACCTATTTTTTTATAACCCCTTGTCTTGGAAGGATTTTGCGTGATGTAGAGTATGCATAGAGAGCTTGGACTTACTACCGGCAATGATTTTCTCCATCCTTTTTAAGAGAGGTTTGCAAAGATTAATGGATGCCAACATCCTAGAAACAAAAGTAAATATAGACAGTTGAGGGTGGATGAGGTAAAAGATAAAATAGGATACCTTGCATTGCACTGAATTTTGTGCATCATCGTCCTGCACTTCATCAGAGTTGATCTCTACTCCTGGAGGAAAACTGCATCATGTGCATCAGATCTTCACAATGTTTAAATAAATGTCTTGCATAGGGTTGTGCATTGCAAAGTTTTACAAAGTGAGGAATCAATGTTTTCTGTGTCTAGTCTATGGTGCAAAGCTTCAAGAGAAATGAAGATCGTAGATAGAATTCACAAGAACTAATCTACGGAGGTTACTCACAATTTCAAACTTGACTTCTGAAAGCTCATTTCCTTGGTTATACAAGCAACAAGGAAAATATGCAACAATTTTGGGAGAAGAGGAGGGCTTGCTAGCCTACGCAGACTGGCAGGTTGTGTGCTACAAGGCCTACAAGAAAAGCATTTGTATTACTAGAGTTTCATGGGATAATGCCAGTGATAGTCAATGCAAGGAATGTATGCAATCTCTTTGGTTGTAAATTCATGTTACTTAAATGAATATGAGTAGGTCTACTAGAAGAACAGGGCTTTTCACCTGCCTCCCTGGGTTGTAGATTAAGCTGAACATGCTCCTTGGGTGCAGCAGCTAATGGTTGCAAGTTCATCAATTCATTCATTAGCTCTGCGATTTTGTGAAATGAACTGCCTCCAAGGATATAAGAAGGATCTTTGAATTAGTAATTGCACAAGATCTAGCAACTGAGTGAACACAGATTACGACAGACACCAAACTTTGAGTTTAATCTTGACAAGACAACTTAAATACCAAATCAGTATCATATAATTTGGATGAAACTTCCCCTAAGTTTCAACTTCAATCCACCATTCTATAGCATGGTTTTTTAGGCTCCCTAGATCATGAATATTAATGATAATACATCACAACATTTCAATTTTAAGTTCTTATTACATCCCTTAACAGGTTGATTTATATTTAACATTGATGTCTTTCTTTCATTTTCTTTTTCCAAACTTTATTTATGATTTAAGAAATTTTTCGATCAGTTTGGTGTTCACTGGAATCACTAGTTTCCCAAAGTGGTTTTAGAATAAATATATTTAACAATTTGCAAGTTTACTAATGTTTGTGACCTATAGACTTTTGTTTATGTTTTGCAACATATTAAAATTCAAGATGTCAACATGAGCATGTTGAACAACATAAATTAAGACATGCATGAGGGAAGAGACTACTTACATTGTATTGACGGATCTGCATTCATCGATGTGACCAAATATTTGGGGATTTATTGTGAGATTTATATTTCTGTTATGTATTGTTGGTTCTCTATGTCAGTGATTCCTGAAAATTTTCCTGTGGTGAGTCTTTATTCTCTAGCACAATCCTTCCAAACTATCAATTTTTGTCTCATACTAATGGTTGATTTCTTCAGTTGTACTGAATCTCTACAAAGTAACATTAACAACAATTTCAGTGGGTTATGTTTTTTTTAATTATTTGAAGCTATTGTCTGAATGTTGTTAGAGAATAAGCTGGAGTATTGTAGTGATTTCGAATTTTTTTTTATGTTTGTGAATTAAGAGTTCTAGATTTGGATGCTGGACCATTACACAATTGGATGTGGAAAAAACCTTGCAAATTTTGAGAATTTCTTCTCTTGTCCAACAGATGAAAAAGTACGTAACTTCTATATTTGCTACACACGGACATGAATATGCCAAAGTGTTGTTTCTTTTTAGTTGGATGTCTCCATTTATGAAGGCGGTGTTAATTTATGTAGTCTCTCCTGCATGAAACTAAGGCAGAAGCTAATGTTTATTTCATCACTAATTATGATGGAACAGGGACTTTCTCTGCTAGAAGATAAATATTAGTAGGATCAATACCGGAAGGAGATTTTCACACTTTGTTTTTTCCTTGGTTTTCCTCCAATCAGTTGTAAAAATTTGGCACAACCAATCTAGGGTAGAAGTCATGGGGATTTATGATGAGATGGGTTATCCAGGAAATTGGATATTCTTTCTATTCCCCTGAAACGAGATTCAATGTGTGAAAATGAGGGTGAGGTTATGAATGATGATGGACTTAGTTAGAATGACATTGATGTGGATGAGCTTGAGAATCAGATGTGGAAGGATCACATTCGGCTTAGGTGCATTAAGGAGCAACGGAAGGGAAAATATCACAGTGACCCAAAAAAACAGAGACAATCACAAGAACAATCCCAAAGGAAAAATATGTCTCAGGCAGAGGATGGTATACTAAAGTACATGTTGAAAATGATAGAAGTTTTCAAAGCACAAGGTTTTGTATATGGCATCATTCCTGAAAAAGGGAAGCCTATATGTGGAGCCTTTGACAATCTTAGAGCATGGTGGAAGGAGAAGGTCAGATTTGACAGAAATGACCTTGCTGCAATCACCAAACATCAAGCAGAACATGCAACATCTGCAGAAAATGAGAGTAATATGGTTGTGGCTCCTACCCCTTGTACTCTTTAGGAAATTTAGGGTAGCACTTTGGTTTTGCTTCTTTCTACCCTTATGCAGCATGATGATCCACCTCAGCGGAGGTATCCTTTAGAAAAGGGTATTTCTCCTCCTTGGTGGCCTACTACTAATGAGGATTGGTGGCCACAATTTGGCTTGCCAAAATGACAAGAGCCTCTACCTTATAAAAATCATCATGATCTAAGAAAGGCTTGGAAGGTGGGGGTTCTTACTGCTGTTATCACATGTCACCTTATATAGCCAAAATTCGCAAACTTGTTAGGCAGTCAAAGTTCTTGCAGGATAAGATGGCAGCTAAATAAAGTGCAACTTGGCTAGCATTTTTTAACCAAGAGGAAGCATTGGCTTGCCAGAAAAACTCTAATGCTTGTCCACTGACTAGTGCTGCGGTGACTACACATGCTGGTTCTTTGACATTAAGCAGCGACAACGAGTATGATGAAGGCTTTGAAGATGATCTAAACTCTATTTATACAAATACTGATGTGAAGGATTGAAAACCACAAGACTTAGATCTCTTAAGTTCTGAGGTACAGGAATCAAAACCACAAGACTTTGACCATTTCAATGTAGGTATTTCAAATGAGGGAGTTTCAGCTCTTCAGGTAGGAGATAATGTAGATTTTATCATAAAAAGAAAGTTACCATAGGAATCTCCATTGGAAGATCAAAAGGTCTATACATGTCCACATGAGAAGTGCCCTATCATGAGCGCCAACTTGGATTTTCAAATCACGGTTTAAGAAATGCCCATCAGTCTACTTGTGCATATAGAACAAATTTGAAAGGAATGGGATATTAGAGACCAGAACCTCAGGAGAGTAAATCCTTATTTTGTATATCTACGAGGCAGCCTAACCAGCTACAAGTTCAAGGAAAGGTGAGTATTTATCCATCTGATAAGGAAGGACAGACGACATCCAATGGTAATGTGAATCTTAATCCTCTTGGCACTACAAGTTCAGCAATTCCAACTGGTAATCAACAGCCTATTAACGAATTACTTGCTTATATGATAGGTTGCATCAGAATAAGACATCAGCAATAGGGAACCTTAAGATGATGAATTATCACAATTGGCTTGAAGTGAAAATGCTCCCTGCTTCACACGGTGGGGAAATTTTCAAAATTACGCCTGATGATAACTTCTTTGGGCAAGGAGTCATTGCTGGAAACAATGATTACAATTTTGATTCAAACATCCAGCTGGTAATGAAAGAGGGCTTAAACCTTGATCAAAGCAGGGTCTACGATCAACCTTTTATACATCATTTCCAGGAAATGAATGGAGACATGAAATTTGTCTCTGCATATAACAATATTCCAATTGACTATGCACTCTGAGAGACGGTTTCTAAATATGATAATTCAATATGGTATTTTGGAGCATGACAAGAGTTATTATGAATATCTCATCATGGTACACTTCTGGAACTCTGTTCTACAAGGACTTCTAATTCTATTATAGTTCCTGAATCATATCATTATAGGACCATTCTTATAAACAACTACCTGGAATCGTTTTATTAGATAGAAACCTATAGAGGGAAATCGTCATCTATATGGGCACTTTCATGTAGAAAAATGGCATTTCAAGAAGATGACGATCTGTCATCTGTATGATTTGTGCATGATGAATTTAGGGTTTTGTTGTGTATTTGGTTTGGAAAATGTGAAAGAATCCTTAATTTATTATGTGTGTTAAACTACACAAGTTTGTCTTCTATAATCAGAGAATATAGACACATGGAGGTGAATCAAATGGAATTGTGTTTGATCGTTTATTTCTTCTATGTGCATGAATTTATTTCATTATGATATGACACTTGATTATCTAAGTTGATGTGCTAGATAAACTTTGTGGTTTGTTGAATCTACTTCTTTTGGAAAGCAGCCAAACAAAACCAAAAACGTTTCTCTTGTTTTGGGCTGTGGAGGCTAAGGGAGATTTAATTCAGCCTCAATTGTCCACTGCATCCCTTTAATCAACATGTTTATTGGAGGACCGTTAATACTCTTCTAAAACTTATTTGGAGAAAGCTAGTATAATCTCTATGGAGGTAAAATTTATAATTGTCAGTACCCGTCTCATATAGAAATGTATTCGAATTATAATACAGGGAATTGACCTTGTACATTGATAAAGTTGCTTAATGGTGATGTTAATTTTTTATAATTGACTTGTCTGGCTGCTTTTCCTGCCTGTTCAACAATAGGGTCTTTACTGTAATGTATTTTAAATTTATTGGCAGATTTCCCTGTCTGTTCAACAATAGGGTCTTTACTGTAATGTCTTTTAAATTTATTGATTCTCTCTACCATGAGGCCTGCTCCTATGTAGTGCAACCATTGCAGCTCTTGGAGCTTGATCTACAACTATCATGAGGTTTTCTGCTTCGTAGATTGTTGCTCCTGCAAACGTTGAGCTCGTTGAGTTATTGCCGGCTTGCTCCAATTCTAGAAGTTTGATTTAATCTTTGCAGTAGGATTAAAACAATTTTTTTTCATACTCCAGTTTGATGTACAAAGAGACTAGCTCTTTTGTGAGAGAAATAACCTATTGTGGTGGACACTCAACTCCGTGGTGTACTTCAGCAATCGGATTCTCCAGATATTTCCATTAACACTTTGCAAACAGTAATGCATGCCTAACCTAGTTAAAGGGTCCTCATCGGATGCTGCGGAAGGTTTTCTCTGCTTTAATTAAAAAATGTACTATAGCTCTGCTCCACTGCTCAGATGCATGCAAGGGTTCTTGCTATTCATAAATGACTGAGGACCGTCGCACGCCTCTTCATCCTCACTCTGTTTCTGCCAAAGTTATTCTATGTACCGGTGCGTGATTTCAAATTTGAAAAGACTGACTGTGAATATCCCTCCCACCGTAAGGGCATTCTCGAGTTTTACTTTTGGTGATCGGACCAGACTGGCTGCTATCCAACAGAAATGTCGTTTCCGTTGAGTACTTGGACGAGGATTGCAGGGCGAGTGAATTTCCTCAACATTTATAAGCACCACGCGGTTTGATGTTCTAGCGGGTACCCTAACAAGCCGAAATTGAACAAATTCTATCAAGCTCTATTAGGTTGGCAGCGGTCATTTTGCTAAATATTGACAAAATCGCAGAGGAGATTAAATTTGTGGTTCAGCAGGTCAGTTGTGGAGATTAACGGAGGGAAACAACCCATTGTCGACAGTTTAAATTATTTTAGAAATTTACTTGCTTTCTCTCCTTTCTAATTCTATACCAAATACTTTTTAGTTCGTTCAGAAATTATTCAACATAGGTATGGGTTTCAAACCTGTTATTACCAATGACCTTGTATATAACTCAAATAGATTTGGCTTGAAACCTCCCTCAACTATCCCCTTTTAGAAGTTACTCACTTTCTGTTCCTTTCTAATTCTATACCAAATGCTGTTTAGTTGTCAAATTATTCAACATATGTATGGGTTTCAAACCTGTTATTGCCAATGACCTTGTATATAACTCAAATAGAGCTGGCTTGAAATCTCCCTTAACTATCCCAATCTTCAATTAGAAGCTAGATGGAAGTCTCAATAAAGGACCTGGATTGTCTCTTGACTCTTCTTGTTGAGAAGAAGCGGAAGATGGAACAAGAGGATTAATATGGATATACTCATGGGCTACTTGCAAAAATTGAGGTAGCAAAAGCAGGCAACGTTAAATGAGGTACAATTTGATCTCCATTATATCAAGGATCACGTATTAGCAAACAAATACTAGAATTGTCTAGAGCTAAAGAACGATATTCTAGGAAACTACATATGCTTTTAGATGAACCAATAGACACTACATTAGGTCATGCTGCAATTGATGATGGAAATTATGTTTGCATGGCTTTTGTAAGTGGTGGCCAAGGTGATGCGTGCTAGGCAAATTTCAACAGAAAAAAGGTTGAAATCAAAGCACAAGCTAGTTCTTAAGGGATGCAAAAGAGAGCTATTTTTTGTCATTTTGATTCCCAGGTTTTGCCTACTTTGTTAATACAAGGGTGTTACTTTCATAGTTTGATGATTTACAATAGTGTTACTTGCAAAAGTGGTGACACTGCAATTACGAAAACAATGTGATCACAGTTTATAACAAGAAAGGAATGGGAATAGTATTAGTAAAGAAGGCTATAGTGGAAGCCTCAAGGAATTCCAATATATTATCACAACATATACAACCATTTGCAACCCAGTTTCCATTAAATCCTTTTTTTTCTTGAATATAAAATCTCAAACAAGTCAAATGTCGTGTAAACGTAGTCGGGTTTTTAAGCAAGTGAATAAAGAAAGAGGCAGTCTCACCTTAGCACTTAGCAATTTCTTCAGTACCCATGAGGGTTTCAATAGCTCGAGAAATGGAAGAAGGATAACTTGGGAAATTTACAACAAAATATGTGGCATCTTGTATCACTTCCAACATGCTTTCGTCCTCAATTATTCCCATCTCTGCACTATTCACAAAACGTTGTGACCCTTAAAACCCCACATAAACCTTCTTCAAGAATCGTTGGGCTTGGATTTAGCCTACAATTCGCTCTTTTTCAAATTCATTTTACTTGCATGGGTTCTAGAATTCCCATGTTTTGCATTTGACTATCAAACATCCACAAAATAGTGCTTAAATCACTTAAATCGATGTTAGGGTATTTAGGGTGCTTTTTTTATTTTCTATTTGGGTGTTTTTTTTTTTTTTTAATTTTTAATGTTGGAGTATGTTCGTATTCATCATAACAGGCTTAATAGGTAATGAAACACACGTGGTGAGGAAATTAATAGCCTGCCTCATCCACCCAGTTTACTCTTACTTGAGGTTGAGGTTGATGCTATGGTGTTTTCACATGAATGGTAGATTTTATGCCAAGTGCACTCGATAATGTGGACTATTTCTTTGTTCAAAATTTGTGGATGTTTTTGTATTTAATTTTGCTATAACTTAAGGGATAACCCTTCCAATTTTATTTGCATTGGGTTTTCAAAGCTTTTTCATCAATGAACCTTTCATTGGTTTAAACTAAGTATGACATCAATTATTTCTAATAATTAGTTGTAATTTTTTATCATTGGTATCCACAATTTTTACACTACTCAAAGCCTAGATAAATGAGATTCAACCTTGTTAAAATCTTTTGAAAATAAATTGTGTAGATTTTTACCTTATTTGACATTTCGGGTGAACAATCTACCCATCGTAAGGAACTAGAAAGTAAACATATGATACTTTATCTTGTCCATACTTTATCGATTTTAATTCATGGCATGCTTCCTTTTTGTAGGTCCATTTGAGGAGTAAATTATTGAATGACAATATCTTAGTAAATTTTTACGTTCACATTTTTACTAGGCACAAATCATGTTATTGGCCAGAAAAAATTAACATTTTCAAGGGAATGAGTAATTCTCAATGGTTTTCCAATCACCTCAGTTCTCTCTCTCATCACCCCCTACATTATTAAGAATAATGAGTCAGTGGAGTTGTAGCCTAATATTCATAGAATCAACAACTATCAATGAGGCATTGAGACTCTGAATCATGCCCATGAGATTCAACGTATAATAGAGTACTTTCTTAGTTTTGAAAACTCATATTTTCTTTAAGTGTTTCATTTAAATTTCTTGTTTTCTTTAAGGAAGAGGGATTTAGTTTGGGAGGGGTCTATTTCACGTGTGTTCATGAGGTGGGTCAATCCATGGAAAATGCCTCTCCAAAGGCATGTTAAACACCTTACCTTCTAAATAAGTCTCATCTCATGTGCCCTTAAAAGAATTGAAAGTGGCCTCTCCCTATCTCTTTATTTCTACTTTAAAGTGAATAAGTGAATTGAAGCTCCTTAATTATCACTCATTATAGTATAACATAAAAATTCAAATACTTCAATTGGGTTTATCTCAGGTGGTTGGGAAGAATGGTTTTTTCTCCCACACCCAAATTCAATTCCTTGCAAGTGACATGATGATGAGAAATATTATTGTAATGGCTAGGTGCCTATGAATATTGTTGTATTGACCCTCACACTCACCCTCGGACAAAGAAAGGGGATAATTTCCCTTGAAAAATAAATAATTCAAATGAATGGAATGAAGCATGGAAACTTGAGTTCATGGGTAGGAATGAATGAATTTTTGATTATTGTGAGAGAGAAATTTGGTGGACCAAAGAGAGAAGGCACACTTTTATTCTCTCGACTGACCATGTCAAGAGGGGCAGGAACCATGTAGGATCTATGTTTTGACTTCCTGAATTGGCATGCACTTTTCTTTCTTTCTAGATGATGGCCATTATCTAGTAATTATGTGCATTGGGATAGTTAGAGTATCATAATATCATAAATAAAAGAAATAAATCATTCAATATATTTATGTTTTCATTTTGTCAATAACACTTGACTTGTTCATTAGCACACTAATGCAATAATGAAAAAAAGAAAACAAGAGAATGACCAAAAGAGTAAAAAGTAGCTTTATTGTGAATGTGAATCAAAACCAAGCATAAAAGGCATGCAATAAAGTAATCCATCTCTTTCTTCAAAGGTTAGTTATTTTTTCTCGTGCCTTTGGAATGGAAAATAACGCTTCATTACTTCTTGTTGCATTTGAGAGAGATACTTTACCTCTACATGCACATGAGCATAAGTTGAGTTGGTGAGGTTATATTTAACTAATATCCTTATAAAGGTCAATGGGTGTTGATCCCAGATTTGTGCTACATGGCTACGAAAATTTTAAATTCGTTATCGAGGAGATTACATAAAATCATGATTACATATATAAAGATCATATAATTCACTAACAAACCTTGAGTTAAACGAGTTGTTTTTCCAAGTCTTTATAAGTATTTTGACTAACTAATGGCATTACCTTAGTTAGAAGGTAAGGTTCTGCTTATTTCTTCACACCCCCCCTCCCCCCCCACACTTCAAATTTTAGACCAAATAAGAAAGCATCAACGCCCTTATTCTTGTGAAAATGAGAAGAATGTAGACTTGACTAGATTGACCTCCCCACCTCCTTAGTTCTTGAATCATTCACTCACCTTACTGAAATGGTTAGATGATAGTTTAGTTTCACCTTTCATCATACTCACACTCTCATGAGGGTGGAGAGGACCCCCACGTTTGTTTCTTGGCATAAAATGTACTTTAATGAGATCTATCTAATTATACATTCCTATATTGATCCCTTTTGGGTATGAACAAGGTGCTCTCTACTTTCTCATGGTTAATGAAGAATACGAGTGAGGAGACTCAAAGCCCTTATTAAATTTAAAAGACTAAGTGATGAAGAGAAAGAGAATGGTGTTTGGTGATGGGAAGGGCATATTGAAGCTCAAGAGCTACATTGGAGGTTCACTTGCGACTTCTTTCTTAATCCAAGGTTCATTTGGTGTCTTGTTTGAGATTGGGGTGTTTATCATTCCATTGCATGGTTTTATGGTCTTGTAGCATAGGTGTTATTAGCTCCATCATCCATACATGAGTTTTTTTTATGGGAAATAGGATAGTATGGTTCCCAACAGTGGGGTTGATTATGTTGGCCTTGATTATTATGGGCAGGGGAGTGCAAATATAGAGCGGAGGTTTTTCAAACCAGAATAAAGTTGTTGTGAATATCAAAAGTTCTTACAAAAAATAAGGGAAACATTTTAATTAAATCAAAATTTCATATAAATTTAAAATTGTATATATGTTGAAGGTTGAACTTTGGTCATTGATATTGTTATGCTCTTTTTTTCCATCAAATATATATATCCTAAGGAAACCCACTAGGAAAATCCCCTCATTCTAAATATGGTACCTAGAATAAAATGGATTATTTGGGGCTCAAGTCTAATACAAAAATATACTTATTAAGGGCTCAACATGTCACTTGTAAGAAACTATCCTAGGTGAGAAGGAAGACACTTCTTTAAACCTTGTATACTAGACCCAAGAACAAAGCGCTGATAGATTGGTCCATTGGGCAATGAAAAACCTATAGTCAGATCGATGGGGTGCTTAACGTGACAGTGTTAAGGGACCCTTGTAGGTGGAGATGTCCCCGTACTCCTCCATGACCTTGTCCATTTGTTTTTGTTGCACGGAGGAGCCTACTGAGCCCTGGTACTTCACCAAGAGTGCTGCAACTCCCAGGGGCTTCCCTACTTTACTTTATTAGCCATGGGTTCGTACAAACTTTGAGGTGATAATGCTATATACACAAAAAATGCATTATGTTCATGTCATCCTCTTTTTATTCACAAGAGGGTGCTATTTCTTAAACTATGAGAACAATTTGTAAGCAAATTATTGGAAGGAAATGACAGAAAGAAAAATAAACTGAATTTCTGAAAGGAAATGACAAGAAAGGGAACTAAACTGAATTGCTGAAAGGAAATGACAAGAATGAAACTAATTTAATTTGCAGAAAATAAATATCACAAAGGAAACTAATTCTAACCCGCACTTAACTTGGCCAAACGGCTAAATGCACTCTAGATACCTTATGAGCTATCTACCATGCTTCTATCCATGCAACTAGGCTATCCATGACTTAATTCTAATTTAAAAAAGTTAATTTACAGCTTGGAGGAAGAAAAAGGGCTAAAAGAGGCTAATGAGGGGTTTAACACACGAAACAAGGTTTGGAAGGGGAGAGAGGGGGTTAAACCCTTAGAAAACTTTATTATAACGTGAAAAATGACTTTGGAGTGGAAAGAAATCAAAAGTGCAATGGCAGAGTGTGATGGAGGACAAAATCCACAATGTGGGATGTCAAAATCACAAATTTTAAAGTTTAAATCGATAGTAGTAAGGACTTAACGGAATAAACTACATTGTGTGAAGGGCGAAGTGTGATGAGTGACGTGGTGGGTTGCAAATCGCAATATCGCAAGTTTAAATAGATAGCGGTGAGGACTTAATGGAATGAACTAAAATGTGTGAAGTGCGATTTGTGATGTAGTGAAGGTTGCGGGTTGCAATCTATAATGTGGTAAGTTCAGTGAAGCGTGATTTGCGATAGGATAAAATCTGCACGGTGTGATTTGCGATGGAGATGATGTGGCAGTGAAAAGAAGAAAGGGAAAAGTTGTGATTTTTGATATGCGATGTCATAATATTGCAATCGCAACGAACAAACGGTAAGTGTTAAAGTAAAAGTTAAATGTTGCGATTTGTGAAGTGTGACATATGATGGCTAGAGTATCGAGGAGAAAAGGCATAGGTTGGGTTTTCAGTGGTTTTGAATGGTTTTCACGTGTTTTTCATAAAATGCGGAAGGCAATGAGAATAAGTGGAAAAATCAGAGTGGAACAGCAGTGTGTAGAGCATAACAACATAGATGGAAGGGAGATGGGAGATGAAGCAGGAGATGCTGGAGAACTTCCCTCGGGGCTATGTTGCTTTTACCTATTATCGACCTACCTATTTATGCAAGAAATATAGACAATATGTTCATGAGGACGCAAACACGAATATAATCTATTCCAAGAAATCATAAGCAAGAAAGAATTTTTGTTCAATGGGAAAAGGTCTACCCTCCTTGAGCTCTATTGCTAGAGTTGAGAGGGGAATTCTGACCTCTTATGGTGTTTATCACTATTCTACTAATCTGTAAGAAGATTAAATCTACAACAAAAGAGAACAGGAAGTGAACTAAAACATTAATAAAAATACGAGCAAACTAGCTAAATGACATGA
Source organism: Pinus albicaulis (assembly GCA_034641835.2). Lineage (NCBI taxonomy): Eukaryota > Viridiplantae > Streptophyta > Pinopsida > Pinales > Pinaceae > Pinus > Pinus albicaulis. The sequence continues at coordinate 64,058 of JAXQQM020092332.1, read as the reverse complement.
AAGAAAAGAATGGAAATAATAGATAAGTTGAGGTACATGGGTTAGGCCCTAACACAATAGCCCAACTCTCTGGATCTAGATCAATAAAAATGGCATCTCACTACTCATTTCATAAAAAATGGTCTGTTACATCCATCAAATTTTTAACAGAGCCTCATGGCTTACAACAAAACTTTGAATCCAATGGAATGGAATGGAAGTGGAGTGGAATGGAAGTCAACTAGAATAAACTCGTTGGCTAACTAACTAACCCCTTCCTAGCTATAGTTCTGCTCTATTTATTCTATAAGGAAGCTACCAACAACTCGCTTGAACATGGTGATTGAGTCCACTTTGACTCCAAGTAAACATAGATGGAGTGCCCTTCATCTTCAGTTGCTTGGCTACCTCTTGGAATTCGATTTGATGGAGACTCCAGGTGAAGTATGGCTTGAGTTCACTTGGTATTGAGTTGCTTGGTTGCCTCTAGAATTCGAATTTCTGGAGGGGGATATCATGAGGATCCTTTGGCTTCTTTTAAAATTTAAGGAGGGTGTAAAATCCCCTTGAATCTCTCCAATATTTCTCCCTAATTTCCTGATGTTGTGCTCATTTATCTTTCAATCTTGATCTTCCAGTGGTAGGGTGAAAGTCCCTAAATCATCTCCTTCTCCAAATCTATATAATATGCTAAATATTCTCATAATATTCTACAAAAATAACCAGTATTAGGCAAAAATATGCAACTATGTTTAATCCCTTCCAAGAACATATTAAAGCATAGGAAAACATTATTAAGTGCAGAAGGAGAGATTTAATATATCCTTTTATGTTAATAAGGAAGGTAGATGGGCCTAAAAAAGGTTAAATGGGCCTTATTTATGTCTAATTTAGAGGCCCATCATCCCCCCCCTACTGAAACTGTTACTCATCCTCTGAGAAACCTATTCATCCTCCCTACCTTAGGGTTCTTCCTGCATGCTGGCTTATTTCATTTTATGTTTCTTGGGCCATGCACTACTCCCCCTGCTAATTTTCTTGCTATGCTGCTTGCATTGATTTTTCTAGGTGCTTCATGGAGGTCCTTAGGCGCTTTAAGAAAATATATTTTGCATGCAAAGAGGTGGTGGATCCACATTTTATGCTATTTTCCTTCTTTTTCTTTTTCTCTTTTTTTCTTTCTTTCTTTTCCTTTTCTCTTCCAACTTTTTTCTTTTGCATGCAAAATAAACTCAGAGTTCATTTTTCTATTAACTGAGTTCACCCTTGGTTACTCCTTTGGAAGTCCTTGTCTTTTATGAACTTCTTACTACCCACTTTCTCAAGTCATTTTTAGTTTTCTCTTATTTCTTCACTTGGTGGAAAAAGTGAGGCTAGTTGCTAGATAAGGTTGAGGTTGTTGTGCTACTGATTTTGGTAATAAAAAAAAAAAAATTATCACACTTTTTAATGTTTTATTAAGCTAAAATAGATTCAAAGAAAGGGTTTTATGATTGCATACCTGAGCCTTACCATTGATTTGTTTTTGCATGTGATATTGAATTTGTTGATATGCTTGTTGAAGCTATCTTTGGTGGTTCTGAAGCTACATTTGATAATATGCTAGAGGTCCTTTTGGAGCTTATGAGAACAGGAGGAGGAAGTCTAAGTTTGACCACCTTTAACTAAATTTTTGACCAAATTTTCTTTTTGTGCCAACTTGTTGTGTTCTTCTTGCAAATATTGGAGAGAACCTGTATTCATTAGAGAGAGATACATGGATAAGTACAAAATTTTTTTTTTAAGGCCTACTAGTTGCCTCAATGAGGTTTTCAACTAGAAAGTCTTCGTAGGTGCCTCAAAGGATATTTTCACCTAGGATATTTTATTTTCCTCTCTTTTATTCAACCCAATGACTGCCTCATGGAGGTTTTCAATCAGTAAGCCAATCTCAGACGCCTCAAATGAGGTTTTCACCTGAGATTTTTTCTTTTTCCCTTTTTTTTCTCTTTTTTTTTCCTTTTTTTTGCAGTTTCATACTCTAATTGAAAAAATAAAACCTTTATCAAGTATATGAATAATTCCAATGGAGCCATGTGCACATCAAGATGACAGATAAAATTAGGTGCACACTTTTAATACATGTTTTGACATGTACCTGAATATAAGAGATGAATTTCTTTGACTGGGATTGTATCAAGTACTGTTGGAGAAGAGTGTGTTGTTGCAACGTAATGATTTTTTATAACCATATGTCAATATAGTTGTGATGCCTTTGGTTCACTTGCTGATTTGGATCACCTTGTATTTCCTCTTCTATTAGGGCAGTCAAATCTTTCTCTTTTTGCTAATTGTTCTCTTGAACACATGGAGGACATGTTGGTAAACATGAGGGAACTCTCTCAACATATGATTCTGATATATTCTACTCATCAAGTGCAACACTTGACTCCTTAATCTCCTCATTTGAATCTCTTTCTTCTTGAGGTTGTCCTGCAATGACATTATGAAGGTCTCTGTTTTGTAATACCTTTCTTGAACTAAGATGCAGACCATTTAGATCAACAGGATATGTTTGGTAGTTTTGTACCTCAGCATTGTAAGTGGGCTGAGATACTTCATGGTGTGGGTTTTGAAATGGTGGTACAAATAGTTGAGTGGGGGTGGATATATGAGATGGATGTTGTTGAGGCTGTGGTTGTGGTGGAGGTGGATGGTAGGGATAAAATGGAGCTGGGTATGGAGGATATGGAGGGAAATATTGAGGATATTGTGGATTTTCCCAATAAGGACCTTTCGAACGATGTTGGTAGGATTGGTTTTGGGGGTAAGCTAGCTAAGGTTGCCAAGGAGGGAGTGTATACCAATTATTTTGAGATGGGTTTGAATAAGCTTGAAATTGTGAACTGGATCCTTGCATGATAACAAGTTGACTAGGTTTCCAGGGTATCCTTGGAGCTACATAACATAGCTTCTTTGGTGATTGCCTTGCTCCATTGTCTTCTTGGTAAACTTCTTTAAACCTAGGGAATGATGAACAACATTTAGTAACATATGATTCTGCATGGATAACAAAAATATCAACATCTTCTCTTTGCTCATTTTTCATTCTTAACATTTGTATTTGTTCACTTAGATTGCTAATAATTTATATTTTGAAGTTACCAAGCAAATTTCCAAGTTCATCCTGCCTTACTAATGTTGATGTTGATTTACTTACTCTTTCCCTTCCTCTTGATATGCGCTTGCATGTTTCACAAATTTCTTCAAATGGAAATTTGTATAGATCTCCTCTGCTCATGAGATTAAGGAGATCAATCCACTCATCCCTAATTGTTCTAAGTGAGAAGGTTTCTAGTGTGTCAAATCCTAGATGATGAAATTTTTCCTTCTCAAAATTATACATGAACCTCTCTATTAGATCCTCAAGGCTCTCATATTATTCTTGGTTCATTCTAAAAATTTCTTCTCTAAGATCACGATATTTATATTTTTCTAGAAATATCTTCTACATATCATTCCATGATATTTTTAAATTAGTACCTAGACACATAAACCATTGAAGGGCTCTATCCTTCAATGTTGTAGGAAACAATCTTAGTTTTTGAGTGCCTGAAAAGTAGCTATAAGACCTATGAAGTATCTTGAATTCAAAGAGAAATGTTTCCGGATCCTCTTTCCTCATACCATAGAAGTTGGGAAGGAAATATGGAGGGATGTTCTTCATAGGTACACTGATGTCCATATCTTGAATGGGAAACCCTATAACATTTTCTTCATTTTCATCATATCCATCCATCTCTTCTTCCTTCAAAAGCGTATGGTGATGTGGTTCTTACTGCACCACGTGGTCAAGTGGGGGTTGGGGGGGGGTTGGTATTAGAGAAGTGTATATATATATATATATATATATATATATATATATGTATGTATGTATATTTAAAATATCCTGAGTATCCCTACTCCTATGAGGCATGAGAATCAATTTTTTTTGTATTTTTCAATATTTCAGAAACAACATGAAAAAGGAAAGCAGAAAATAATTCCAAAACATAATCAAAGCATCTACTAGACACCTCCCCAGCAACAACGCCAAAAAGTGGTGAGCCCTGGTATTGCACCAACAGTGCTGTAATTCTGAGGGGCTGCCCTACTTTACTTTATCATCCTGGGGTTCATACAAAATTTGAGGTGACAGTGCTATATACACAACAAATGCATTCTCTTCATGTCATCCTCTTCTACTTCACGAAAGGGTGTTATTTCTTAAACTGTGAGAACAACCGGCAAGTAAATTTCCTGGAAGGAAATGACATAAAGGAAACTAAAGTGAATTGCTGAAAGGAAATGATAAGAAAGGGAGCTAAAATAAATTGCTGAAAGGAAATGACAAGAATGAAACTAATTTAATTTGTAGAAAAAAAAATAGCAGAAAGGAAACTAATTCTATCCCACACTTAACTTGGACAAACAACTTAATGAACTCTACTTACCCTGTGATCTATCTACCATGCTTCTATCCATGCAACTAGTCTATCCATAACTTAATTATAATTAAAAAGATTTAATTTACAACTTGGAGGAAGAAAAAGGGCTAAAAGAGGCTAATGAGGGGTTTAACACATGAAACAAGGTTTCGAAGTGGAAAGAGGGGGTTAAACCCTTATAAAAATTTATTATAACGTGAGAAATGAATTTGGAGTGGAAAGAACTCAAAAGTGTGATGGCGGTATGCGATGGAGGACAAAATCCGCGATGTGCGATGTCGCAATCACAACTTCGCAAGTTTAAATGGATAGCAGTAAGGACTTAACATAATGAACTAATATGTGCGAAGTGTGATGTATGATGGGGTGAAGGTTGCGAGCTGTGATCTGCGATGTGGTAAGTTCAACGAAGTGTGATTTGCAATACAGTAAATGTTGCGGGTTGCGATCTGCGATGTGGTACGTTAAGAGAAGTGCGATTTTCTATAGGATAAAATCTGCAGGGTACGATTTGAGATGGAGATGACCTAGCATTGAAAAGAAGAAAGGGAAAAGTTGCGATTTGTGATATGTGATGTCACAATATCACAATCGCAATGAATGAGTGGTAGGTGTTTAAGTAAACGTTAAATGTTGTGATTTTAGAAGTGTGATGTATGGTGGTGGGAGTCTTGAGGATAAAAGGTGGAGGTCATGTTTTCAGTGGTTTGAATGATTTTCATGTGTTTTTCATAAAAAGTGGAAGGCAGTGAGAATAAGTGGAAAAAAGCGGACTGTAACAGTAGTATACAGAGCATAACAACAAATATGGAAGTGAGATGGGGGATGAAGCAGGAGATGATGGAGAACTTCCCTCTGGGCCAATAATAGCCAAGATTGAGGATTTTGAATGCTATTCTTTTAGCTGCAAAATGGCCACCACAAGGTTCATCATGGCAAGATTTTAATATATCAAGAATTTCATCATCTCTTATGCATATCCTAATAATCATATCATAACCAGTATAAAACAAATCTCCATTAACCCATGAGTATTTGGAACTTTGCTTGATTAGTCTTTTCTTCTCCTTTGAACTGAATGATGGAGGTATTTTTCCTATTGAAAGATAATTAGCTAAGTTAGCATACCATGGATTCAATATTGAAATTGCAAATAAATTTTCATCAGGAAAAGAATCTTCAACTGGAACAACTTCACCTGGATTGTGGAGTTTAGAAAAGGAGTCTGCCACCTGGTTTTCTTTACTTGTTTTGTCCAACATTGTAACATTAAATTCCTGTAACAATAGTAACCATCTGGTGACTCTACCAGTAGTTATGGGTTTATTCATTAAATACCTGATGGAAGAGTGATCAGTATGAATAAAGACTTCATAACTAGTTATGTAATGACAAAATTTGTTCACAGCATGTATAATTGCAAGAATTTCCTTCTCAGTTACTTTGTATTTAATTTCTGTAGGTGTTATATTCTTACTGATGAAATAAATGGCATAACTTAAAGATTCTTCTTTTTGTCCTAATGAAGCACCTATTGTTGTATGAGATGCATTGGTGGTGATGTGGAAGGGTAGATTCCAATTAGGTCCTTTTCGAACTGGACTAGTGGATAATTTCTCTTTAATCTTTTCAAAAGATGCTTGACAACTGTCATTCCAATTGAAAGATACATCTTTTTCAAGAAGCTTAAACAAAGGCAAAGATATCTTACTAAAATGTTCAATAAATCTCCTGTAATAACTTTCATAGCCAAGAAAGCTTCTCACATATTTTTGAGTTTTTGGTACCAATAGATTAACAATAATTTAAATTTTTGATTGATCTACTTTGATTCCTTTTGAAGAAACACAATGACCCAATACTACCCCTTCATTCAACATCTTATAACGATTTTCATTACTTAGGGATAAATTCGTTTCTATACATCTTTTCAGAACTTTCTCAAGGTTTTGCAATGATTGATCAAAAGAGTTACCATATACTGAGAAGTCATCCATATATACTTCAACACACTCATGAACTAGATCAACAAAAATAGCTAATACTGCTCTCTGAAATGTTGTTGGAGCATTACACAATCCAAATGGTAAAACATTGTAAGCATATGTGACCCAGAGGCAAGTAAAAATTGTTTTTTCTTGGTCTTCTAAGGCTATTATGATCTGGTTATAACAACTGAAACCGTCAAGGAAGGAAAATGATGATTTCCCAGCTAATGCGTCCAAAACTTGGTCAATAAATGGCAATGGAAAATAGTCTTTAAGGGTTGCTTTATTGAGCTCTCTATAATCAACACAGATTCTCCACTTACCATTTTTCTTGGGTACTATCACTAAAGGAGACACCCACTGGCTGTCAAAGATGGGGAAATGAAATTGACCTTCAATAAATTTTGCAATTCATCTCTTACAATTTATTAAAGCATAGGTTTCATCCTTCTCTGTGGCTGCCTCACTGGTCTTATATTAGTGTCTATGTAAATATGGTGAGTGCATGTTTCTGGGTGGATTTCCTGCATATCAGTATAGTCCCAAGCAAATTCCTTTTGGTATTTTGTCAATAATTCAATCAACTTGTGTTCTTGAGATGAATCTAGGAGTGTTCCAATGTTTAATGTTTTTCCTGGACTAATCTCTATGGTCTTGCTTTGTGTGTTTGTCATGGAATGAATAGGAAAAATGTCTTCAAACAATGTTTGTAGAGACTGGATGGTACAAGTTTCCTGAAAGAATTGTGCTAGTAGTTGATCTGCAGCATTATATTGTTCATTTCTTAATTCCTCTGAAATATTTGGTTGAGAAATAAACAATTCTACCAAATCTTCATTGTTATCTTCTTGAAAATCATAGATTTGGTTAATGCTCAAAACAGAGTGAACTTCCTCTTTGTCATTATATTTCTCATCAAGCCATAGGTTATGAGCTATTGCTGGAGATTGTGCTAATGGGTATAAGGTAAGTTGTTTTCTTTCTGTCCCTCTAGAAATGGTCATGTTGCCAGATCTACACCCAATGAATGCATCAGCAGTTGCCAACCATGGCCTGCCAATTATGATAGGATGTCCCCCTAAATTGGACTTTGGCTGAAGTAATAGGAAGTCTACTGGATACTCCCAAGAGTCTATTAAGACAATTATATCTTCCAATATCCCTTCAGGAATGAATTTGGATCTATCAGCTAATTCCAGGACAATTGGTGTTAATTGCAAATTTGTGAGCTGTAGTGTTTTCATTGTTTCCAGTGTCATCACATTGATGGCAGCTACAAGATCAATCAAGGTATTTGGAATGGAAATGTTGTTAATGATTGTGGTAACTCTAGGGATACCGGGATCAACATACTTCTCCATTGAAATAGTATTTTTCATAAGGCTAGCTAAATTTCCAATGACATGAATGGTTTGTGAATCAAATCTTTTCTTTGCAGGCTTTTTGAGACATAACTCTTTAATGGCTTTGGTGTAAATTGGAACGTATTTTATTGCCTGTAGTAATGGAATTTTCACATAGACATTCCTTAATTCATTTAGGACATCAAATTGAGGCAAAGACATTGGTAGTTTTGCTTGGATCAATCTCTTAGGGCGGTGGATTCATTTTTTGCATTTGTTTGTTTTGTATTTCATCATCTTGTTTGCTTGGAAGTTCATCATCCTTGTTTTCTTTTTTCTTTGTAGCTGTTGGAGGTTCTGTTTGGAGAATTCTACCAGACCTAAACTCAATGTTTTTCAGAGGTAGAATGGGGTAATATGTCCCCTCTTCTACACTATATGCTGGTCTTTCTGCTCTATTGTTTGGGTTGGATACAGGTTGAGTAGGTATTTGAGTAGGTCTAGGAGGCTGATTAGAGGGTAGTTGTAGTTGTGGTGGATTTATTGGTGGAGGAGAAGTTAATGTCTGTTGAGTATTTTGTGGTTGATAAACAATTGGTTGTTGAGGATATTGTTCAAGGTATTGAGGATATGGCTGATATGGTTGAGGATATTGTAAAGGAAGTTGTTCAGGATATGGATATCCTTTCCATCCTTGTTATGGATAATCTTGTTGCTACTGATTAGACCAATTTTTCCAAGGCATAGGAATGTTCCAATAATTTTGAATAGGCATATGATATTGTGCAGGAAATTGTAAATTTGGAGTTTGAAACATACCTGGAGGTCTCATTTTCCATGGTCTTCTAGCTCCCATGAGATATAAGTTCTCCATTTATGCATTAGCTTCCAAATTTTAATTCTGCAAAACCTTCATCTTAGAAAAATTAAAAATATCATGATTTTCGATACAAAATGCACAAACCTGAATATTTTCTAAAGGACACTCCTTCAAAGCATGTTTTTTTCCGCATTTTGGACATAACACAACCATCAATTGGTCTTCTTCTTCTTGTATTTTCTTTGTTTTTAATGTGTCTATTTGATTTCCCAAGGTGCTTAACAGGTCTATTTTAAATTCTTCAAATAGGTTACCTATTTCGGCCCTTGTAACACTTGTTGTGGGAGATTTAGTGGCTTTAGATGTCATAGTTCTTTTTCCATTCCTTGCTTTACTTCTAGAATACTTTTCAAACAAGTCTGCAATCTCATAAAAGGATAGAGTAGAGATATCACCTTTACCCATTAGGTTAAGGTCATCTAAATATTCTTCTCAGATACCTTTTAAGAATATTGTTCAAACAAGATCATTAGACATGGTTCTATGCTTTGATTTTTTCAGATTGTATACAAATATTTCCAAGTATTCTTCTAAGGTTTCATCTTCTTGTTGATTCATTCTAAAAATTTCATATTCGGAATCCTTTGATCAACAGTAAGGTTGATACTTTTTCAAAAATATTTTCCTCATACCACTCCAATCAGTCACTGCATGTTCACCTAATCCCATAAACCACCTAAGTGTTGATGCTTTTAATGTGGCAGGAAAGAGTCTAAGTCTATGTGCATCATATATATACCCATAGGTTCGACATACTATATCAAATTCAAATAAAAATGAATCAGGGTCTTCAGATGCCATGCCATAAAAATTTGGCAATACAGATGGGGGTATATTTTTCATTTTAATTTCTTCGTCTTTGCTTTCTTCTTGAATAGGAAATTTAAATGTTGACTCCTCTTCCTCTCTTGGGTTTTTATTTTGATCATTTATTTGTTTTTTTTCAAGTTCTCTTTGTCATTGTTCAGGTTCTTTTTGTCTTCTCCTTTCTTCTTATTGTCTCTCATATTCTCTAAGTTGTTCTGCAGTAGGTCCTCTTGTTGATGCTCCTCCTTCCTCAGTAATTTTGATAAGTTGTTCTTCTGATTCCTCTTGCTCAGTGTCAATTTTTTCAAAGGGAGGTTGTTCTTATAATTTCTCTTCCTCTTGAGACTTTTCAGGGTCAAAAAGAGTTTGTTGAGTTCTTTTACTACTTTGTTTTACTATAGAAGATTCAGGTAGATGTTTCCTCTTTGCTTCATAAGCTAATAGGATTTGTCTTTCAATAAGAGTAAGTCTCTGGCCTGATTTTTATTTTTCCTCAAGTTCTTCTATATTAAACTTTCCAGCTGGTGTTGTAAACTCAACCTTCTCTAAAGTTTCTGTTGCCAATGGTAGGTTATTTTTTGGATGGGGGGCTTTTATAAATTTTCCTTTTTCATCCCTAGGTCTAGACATAAGGAATCATGGCTTAACAAAATGAAGAATTGAAACTAAATCTATGTTTTTGTTTGTTTTTTTTTTATATTTCTTTTTTTATTTTTTTTATTTTAAATCCTTCTAGTTGCACCTCCTCGGCAACAGTGCCAAATGTTTGGTCCAATTTGCTAGTGTAGATTAGGCTTTAATTTCTTGTCAATCCAAGTAGGTACACTTAGAGGTACTTATCTAAAATATATAGATCTAGAAATATTTGGTTTCCCAAATAAGAGTTTACTGTGTTGGGATTCAATACTTTCTTACCAAATATTGTTCTTTGTCTCCTTCCACACTTGAACACCTTCTACAACAAAACAAATCTAATCTTCTAAAAACAGAGTTTTTATGGTTTGTCTAAGATTCTAGTCCTCTTACAAGGACTTAATTCTTAGAACCTCTTCCAAATTCTTAGATTAACACACTGAAATCAATTATATCTTATAAGTCTTAAACCAAAACACTCATCAATCATACTCATTCAAGACAGAAAACAAGGCAATAATCTTAAAGTCAACCAATAGTCAAATCCTCTTACAAGGTTCATTCATTAAACTACTACTTGAATTTTGCAATTATAACCATGATCATTATACAGAAATGATAAATGAAATAATAAACACAACTTTGAATTATGATTCATGAAATTGCAGCATAAAAATTAAGTAAAAATGTACTAGCAGATCTGAATATGCAAATGTAAATGGAATACACAAAGAAAGTGTACTAGAGCTGTAGTGGAGGCACTCCACACGTTGCAAGTACACTTGAGATAACTCAAATGTAGAAAATGATGAACTATAACACCATGAAGAACTGGATCTCTATATTAAGTATGAAAACTAATTACATAAACCAAAATTTGAAGCTTGTCATGTATTGTCTCATGTCTTGTGTCTAGCCTTCAACATTTTTCTTCTAACTATTTATTATTGAATTACATAACAAAAAGAGGCTATTCCTATTCCTCAAAATCCTAACTAATCTCCCAAAGGAGTCGAATTAGTCCAGATTTCTTTTTACAAGCAAAATATCAAATCTGTTCATTAATTGCTCATGATTTTTTGTTGAAATGGCTAAGGTTGACCAGCTTTGACCAACCACTTGTGGACTTCGAATCTGGAGGTGGATAGATTTTTCACCATCCTTGTACATTTAGGTATAAGCCCTCAGTCTTTGATTTGTCCATCCTATCATGCAATGTGTCAGAACGTAAAGCCATTACGGGAAGTTACAAGAACCTATAATTTTTTAAAAAATCCTAGTTTTAATACAAAAATTCCTAAAATTAATTCCAATATAAAAATAACAATAATAACATCACATTGATCAATTTCAAAGGAATATGAGGGATTTAGGAAGGTTAAATGAGGAAATATAATGGATAAAATCAAGTTTTAGGTGAAATAATAGGTCATGAAATGGTACCAATAGCAGTTCACCCCTGCTCGACTACATCTGCTAGTACAAATCCCAATGGGCTCATGTCCCTCTTTTTCATTATGCTCAAAATGTATAATACATGTGTTTTCATGACTCTAATGGATATTTTATCTGCAACAGTTGCTACAAAATACTCAAATTATTCTAGATAGACTCTTGTCTCACCCAAATTGGTTGAAAATTGACCTCCAAAATATTTTTACCAATAACAGCTACAATTTCTCCACTAAAAGTGGAGAACTGTAGTTACCTGTAGTTAAAATAGTAGATATGCGCCTTTTTGGATGGCACGCTATTAACTCTGCCAAAAAACTAACTGCAACATTAAACATTTGTGGTTAGGGGTGGGGTGGTCACAAGCTGACCCCCTTACACCGTGGTCTAACATTTAAAACTCAAAAAAATTGGAGCAGAACCATAAACAACATGGTTTCGAAACCTCCATATAAAATACCATTTTAACCGCACATGTGACAATGCTTACTATTGGAAATTCTAGTTTGGAACCATTAGTTTAAATGTTGCATTTAAATTTTTCGCATGTGACACAGTTGTTGACTGCCACCAGAGTGTCACGGTTAAGGAATAGTCGGGCCATAATATATGTTACAGTTTAAGAAACTTTAACATGTGACCATTTTCAATGGGGCCGCCAGCGAGTTGGGACCGTCAGTGGTCCCCCCCCATATGAAACAATATTAATATTTAAATATAATTGGTTCCCTATAGGGGTAAGGATCACCGTATAGAAGACTTGGTTGAGGTTTGTGCTGGCGCGCTGGAGGTCATGGGGTCGAACCCCCTAGACTCCACCAAAATTTTTCACAATGGTCCATCGCACACGTGGTAGCCTCCAGGCTCGCAACATGTCACCCATCCAACGACCCTCACTAATATTCGTACAAACCATCAACGACCCAAAAAAAAACACATGGAGAAGTCTAATATTTGTTTAAGAAAACGATCAAAACATGATATATTCCTCATAGGACATCGATTTTTAGAACCATTCGTGACGCCGAAATCACAATGATGAGATTTATTGAGTCGCTTAGGTTCGGTATAGTTTTGAGCACTTTAAATTTTGAGCAAAATACATGATCTCTTGATCACACCTCCACTTTGGCAAGATTTTGGACCACAAAAGACTTTAATTACCTATTCAAAACATGATGGTACAACTCCCTCAACTTTTCAGATTCCATCCACCTTTCATTACTTGGTTTACTGCCCTTGACCCCAACTCGAAGGTAATCGACACTTCCCCTCTTAGAAGTGTGTTTCTCCCTGTCAAGGATGGTATCCTCCTTGAGCTCATCCAGAAATTTTGGAGAGAAATGTTCCATAGACGACAACTGAACATCACTCCCTTGATCATCAACCAAAGGAGGCTCATACAAACATAAATTTTCAACATTGACAACTTAATACATTTTCATATATGAAGGAAAGTCAAGTTGAAATGCATTGTTACCAACTTATTTAATGATCTTGAACAGACCATAACAGATGGGATTGAGTTTTTACCTTCTCCTTGCATCCTTTCTTTGCTTATGTGCAACCATACCTCATATCCTTTCAATATCACTATGCCCATCAATTGCAACATCCTTCTCAAAGATGAAGTCTAATAGAGATTTCATCAAATACCCAAAGAAGGCTTCAAAAGGTGAAGTATTTGTAGAAGAGTGCTTTGCCCAATTGTAAGCATGTAGAATATAATGCAGTTGTTCATCCGACAAATTTTTATGTTTGCTGCAATATCCTCTCAATAGATGCACAATGGTTATGTTCACCACCTCATTTTGTCCATAATTTTGTGGATGAAAAGAAGTACACTTTTTCAACTTTGTGTCCATCATCTTCCAAATATTGGACCAAAAATTCCCAACGAACCTGGAATCCCTGTCACTAACAATAGAAGTTGGAAATCCATAGTGAACCCACACATGTTGAAAATAAAGTTCAGAAGTTTATTCATAAGTAATGGTTTTCTTACATGGCATGATCATACACATTTTATTGAATCTATCCACAAATACATAAAGATAATCATGTTTTTTTCTTGACATAGGTAGACCTCCAGCAAAGTCCATGGAGACACTCTCCCATGGCCTTGATGGTACCGGTAGTGGTGTGTACCACCCAAGCTTCCTATTTCTAGGCTTGCTTGTTTCACACATAGAACAACCTCTTATAAAACGTGACACACTATCTATCATGCGAGGCCAATTGCAATACCTCTATAAATGCACCACTGTTTTGCTTACCCCAAACTGTCCATCAATAAGAGACGAATGAGCCTGTCTCCTTGTGGTATACAAAAATTACCCAAATTAAATAGAAAATTGTTATGCATGTGATAATATTTTTTCTCAACTTGATTCCCTTCACTCAAACTAGCATACACATCTTGAAAATCAGCATTATGTGCATATTGTTCTATGTAACTCTCATGTAAAATAAAATTATTTCTAAGTAAAGTAGAAGCACTTATAAATGGCCTTGAAATCATATCATCAAATTTATTGAAAATACCTTTCTTATACCTTATAACCAAGTGAAATTGTTGAACAAACACCATCCACCTGAAATGTCATGATTGCTGCAATTTTGTTTGCGATTGCAAGTACTATAATGGTTGGTGATCGGTATGTATAATCGTCTCTTTACCCATCAAGTAGTGTTTCCACTTCTTGACACTTTGTACCAACACATATAGTTCTTTGTCATATGTAGGATAATTTGTTACAACACCATTGAATGTTTGAGCATGAAAAGTGATAGGCTTACCATGCTGCAAAAGTATTGCGCCCATGGCATAATCACTAGCATTAGTTTGTATCTCGAATGGTTGTCTGAAATTCAGTAATAGAAGGACCGGAGCTGAACTGATATTTTCATTTAAAGCTTCAAAAGCTTACCATTGTTTGCGCCCCCATTGGAAGCCTTTCTTCACACTTGTCACTGCATGCATAGAAGTTGATATGGCAGAAAAGTTAGCAATAAAATTTCTCCAATACTGAGCTGTGCCTAAGAAAATTCTTACCTCGGTTACTGTTTTTGGAGTGGGGCAATTTACAATGGCTTCCATTTTATAAGGATCAATCCTCAACTCACCTCCTTCGACAATGTGTCCCAAATAAACTAGAGAAGTCTTTCTTAATTCACACTTTGACATCTTAAGAAATAATTTCTCTTTCTTCAAAACATCAAGCACCCTTTTCACATGCAAGACATGTTCCTCTCTTGTTTTTCTGAAAATGAGTATATCATATAAATACACAATCACAAAGTCATCAATAAATGGATGCAAAACATTATCCATAACACACATGAAATTTGGTAGTGCATTACACAAACCAAACAGCATAACCAACCACTCAAAGAGTCTTTGTTTGGTTTTAATGTAGTCTTCCATATATCACTTTCTGTAATTCTTACTTAATGATATCCACTTCGTAAATCTAACTTAGTGAAAAACTTTTCTTTTTTCAGCTGATCTAGCAAATCATCTATCCTTGGGAGTGGGTATTGTTTCTTTAATATTATCTTGTTCAAAGATATGAAGTCTACACACATGTGCCAAGTCCCATATTTCTTTAGAATCAAGAGTATGGGTGAACCGCATGGCGAAGTGCTTGGCCTTATGAGTCCCTTGTCCAACATGTTCTTGATTTTCCTCTTTATTTTAGCATTCTCCGTTATCGACATGTGATACATGCTAATGTTTGGAAGAGGACAATATTGTTGCAACTAAATCTCATGTTAAATCTCCCTTTTTGGAGGCAATACTGTTGGCTGGTAAAACATCTCATGATGTGCATCAACTACGTCATATAAATATGATATCAACTTAGGATCACAAACTTCAAATGATTCATGATTAACATCAGCTTTAGGCTTAATCATTAGAAGAAAAAAAGTTCTTACTTGAATTCACCAGCCTCTTTACATGTCCAACATTTACCATTGTAGTATTTTTCTTCTTGCGATGTGCTCTAAAAATGTAATCCTTACCATATTTTAATAAATGGTATTTGTTCTCATGGCGATGGAATATTTCTTTCCTATCATGCAAGAAAAGACTGCCTAGCACAATACCTGTAATATCAAGTGGAACCACATCTGATTCAACCGTGTCAACAAAATGTGCAATTATTGAAAAGCGCAATATGCACTTCATTGAAACCTGTAAATTTGTGTCCTTATAAGCCCACCCAAGTGGATATGGTTTTGGATGTGGAATGGTCTCAAGATTAATTTTATTGACCAAGTCTTCAGAGATTAATTTTTCTTGTGACCCACTGTCAAACAGTGTGTCGATCTCGGTATGTCTAGTTATGACCCTCACATGAAATAGTTCAATTCTCTCTCATTCATTTGGAGCATGTATGTGACAGTTTGATGTAGTAGTATTGGGTTTTGTTTCGATTTCTTTCCCCTTCATGTTATTCAATCCCATGGCTATAATTTAGATTCATCACCTGAATCCTCTCCTAAATCATGCTGAGCTGTAGCTGTAGTTTTCTTCTTCCCTTTGTTGTTTTGATTTTTGGGCCTCTTTTGAGGATGTAATTTCCAAAAAAAATTCTCTTAATGGCCTTCTCTTGAAAAATGTTTACAAGCTACTTTTTCTCCCTCTTTTTTGACATATGCATTCTTTTTTCCCTTACCTTTTGAGGTCTTCTCTTTGTTTTTCTCCTTAAAAGGTTTCTTTCTACCCTAATCAGTAATTTTTTTCCATCTAGCTTCTAGATGTGTGCTCTGAACACAAAATTCATCTAATATTGTAGGGTTAAACATGAGAATATTATGTTCTAGGTAGCTATGTAAGGCTCCTATGTACTCTAGCAAAGTATCTTGGCTCTGCAAATCTACCCCTAATAATAGAGTTGTTCTCCTAAATTCTTAGGTGTATCTTGTACCTTTTGTACTTTCAATTGTCTAAGATTTTTCCAGTACATTATGGCTTTCTGCATATGAGATAATGGATAAAAATGTTGTTTTATTGCAGTAATGAAATCAGTCCATGATAGGATAATCTTACCATGCTTCTTGATCTCCTCCTTTGTCTTGGCTTCCCACCAAAAATGTCCTGCACCTTCCATTCTCAATGAAGCTAGTTGGATTTTGGTATCATCATCATGAAGGTTATGAATTCTCAAATAGACCTCCAATTGCATTATCCAATTATCAATATTTTTTGCATTGACTTCACCATTAAATATTGGAAATTCAAACTTAACATCAAGTTTTAAAAAATGACTTTTACGAGTGTTCTTTGACTTGTGTGGCTAATGTACTGAAGATGAAGTAGAGGATGATGAAGATGAAGATGATGGTGACTTTCCATTGTCTACATTTCCTCCATTGCCCTTCTTTGATTTATCTTCATCATTATGACCTCCTGATGATCCCTGAACTTCCTTGTGAAGTTTGGATCCTTCTCCTTCTAGTCTCTCATTCCTTTCTTAATAAAGGACTCTCACCATCTCAGTCATGTCAAGGAATGTTTTCCTCAACAACTTTTCTTCTTCTTCCCCTAGAGGTATGCTTAATGATGCTTCTTCTTCTTTTGTAGGTGAACTAGGTGTTGGAGAATGTGGCAATCTTGCCCTCCTTTACTGTGTCTCCCTTTCAAAACCTCTTCCTTCCACCAATTTTCCTTCTCCTCTCTTAAGCTTGAGCCCGGTAAGCACTTAAACACTTGGAAACAGTTAAACAAATATTTTCACACTAAAACACTAGAGAATAAACTCTAGCTCTGATACCAACCTGATCTGAATGGACTATATTAGGTTTTTTTGCTAAGTGTCCTTTCAGTAATAAAAGCATGTACAATGTGTCTCCATTTGTTTGCTTAAGGAATGCGTATTCTAACCATGAAACATAGATGGTTTTTTTTGAGTTTTAAGCATGAAAATAATCCTAAATAACAATGAATAGCAACATATAACAAAGAAATAACATCACACATAAGTTTTACATAGTAGGGATGATGATGCAGTTCACCGCTCCTGGGCTATATCTGCTAGTCCATCACCCAATGGTATGTCCCTCTTTTTAATTATTCTCAAAATTGCAAATACATGTGTTTGCAAGCCTCTAATGGTTTTTTCTCTA
Organism: Pinus albicaulis; assembly: GCA_034641835.2. NCBI lineage: Eukaryota > Viridiplantae > Streptophyta > Pinopsida > Pinales > Pinaceae > Pinus > Pinus albicaulis. The sequence goes on along the minus strand of JAXQQM020092332.1, from coordinate 46,378 downwards.
CACCAATGGCTCCAAAATTCTCAAATTAGTCTAGATAGACTATTGTTTCACCCAAATTAGTCGAAAATTGACCTCCCAAAGCTTTTTTCCAATAACAACTACAATTTATCCACTAAAAGTGGAGAACTACACTTAACTAGTAGACATCTGCCTTTTTTGGTGGCACTGTATTAACTCTGCCAAAAAACTAACCGCAACATTCAAATTTTGTGGTAAGGGTGGGCTGATCACAAGCCAACCTCCCTTACCTCATATTCTAACATTTAAAACTCCTCAAAATTGGAGTGGAACCATAAAAAATATAGTTTTGAAACTATCGCATAAAAAACCATTTTAACTGCACATGTGACATCGCTTACTGCCGAAAATTATGGTTTGGAACCGTCATTTTTAATGTTGCGTTTAAATGTTTCAGACGTGAAAAAGTTGTTGAATGCCATTGGAGTGTCACAGTTAAGGAACTGTTGAGCTGTAATATATGTTGGGGTTTAAGAAACTTTAACATGTCACAATTTTCAATGGGGCTACCGACGGGTTGGGACCGACGGCGGTCCCCTCCCCCCATATGAAACATTATTAACATTTAAATATAACTGGTGCCTTATAGGTATAAGGATCACTGTATATAAGAGTTGGTTGAGGTTTGCGGTGGCGTGCCAGAGGTCATGGGGTCGAACCACCTGAAATCCACCAAAATTTGGCACAACGATCCAAGGCACACGTGGCAGCATCTGGGTTGGCCACGTTTCACCCATGCAACGAACCTCACTAAAATTTGTACAATCCATCAATGGTCTAGAAAAAAACACATGGATAAATTTGATTAGATTTGAGAAAATAGAATATTTTGAGAATATGCCACCCTTGCTGACTATACATGCATGCTGACTAGGCATCCCAGTGACTCCTGTCACAAAATTTTAATTATTTTAGGAAAATGATTGGAGTGCAATATCTCCCTCATATGACATCAATTTTTCAAACCATTCACAGCGCCAAAATCACAACGACAAGATATACCTGGTCGCTCAGGCTCAGTACAGTTTCAAGCACTTTCAATTATGAGAAAAATACATGATCTCTAGATCAAATTAGCACTCCTCAAACTCTCAATATAGAAGTACATATCAAGAAGAAAAGGGTAATGGTGTTGATTAATTTAGGTAGTACCTATAATTTCATTCGTTGTAAAATAACCAAGGAATTGAATTGATTCCTATATCCAACACCATAGTGTCAAGTGTGTCAGAGAATTAGAAAGGCATAAAGATCCTCTTGTTATTTATTACTGGCTTGCGATCTTCTTTAGTTATTTGTAAGTTATTCTTATCCTTCTTCTTATCAGTTCATCAATAAAATATCAAATAAAATACCCATACATCAAGGACACCAGATATAGGACAGGAGCCAAGGAAAAACCCTCTTCAAGGGGAAAACACAGTCAAGAAAATTCTTCCTTTCAATAGTGATTCTTGAGACTCTATACATTGACCTAGACTTCCTGGACACCAAGTCAACATTCAATGTGGTCCTTCTTCAATCTAGAAGCAGTAGTATCAATTAGAGCACTCGAACTTCAACCTTCCTTCCTGAGAATTTGATGTTGAGGTAGAAAAAATGATCTGGCTTCAAAGACTTCGATTTAGGCCCAAATAAATATGACCCAAACATAATCAACTTTAGCTTCTCCTTTGCTTAGCAACGAACATATTCGACTTGAACTTCTCCTTTACTTAGTAGCAATAACTTGGAAGCAATTGGTTTAGCTAAAAAACCTTTGAGAACTTTGATATCCCAAAATATAGCTCGAAATGTAGTGAGAGTAGTTCCAAAATTTCAATTTTCTTCAACTCTATTTGTGTGCCAAAAATCAAACCCAGAAATTCCTTCTCCAAAATTTTGTGATTTCTCCTTGTTGCAGCTTCCAAATTGAATTTCTATGTTGCAAATTCATGTCTCCAAGTGATTTCGAGCCCATTGTATATATAGGCTTATGATGGGTTCGAATTACTAGATTTTAGGTTGACCTACTCACCTTAAGCCTGACTTGGCATGGAGGCTTCATATGTCATATTTTACTCAATATTTTACCTAATTGCATGATTCAAAAGCCCAATATGGATCAATTTAAATTTGCAGTAAAACTACATACTTAGAATAAAACCTAGAAGTCCACAAATATTAAACCCATGGTTTAATAAGTCATTTAATAATAATATAAATAATTTTATTTATTCTTTTGACAAGTACAATAATTATTAACTCAAGTACGATTTATGAAGTCCAAGCCTAGTTACATTATTCAACACTCGATCTTAACTAGGGAGGTGTTCATAACTAAGTAGTACAAGGTATAACTCAACTATATGAACCATGAATAATATTTAGACATTTAAATGTCATGGACTAGATTACTGATAAGGGAATTCTATCCATTCGTCACTCAATCCTTTAGGCAACACAATGCCATGGACCAGATTCTTGACCAAGGAAATATGCCAAGTGGTACTAATATGGACTAAATCTTTCAACCTATATAGGTACCATTAGGCTTAATTATTAAAAATCAACCTAGTGAAGTAGGTGCGCATCCACCCAATGCCACCCTCCAACCTAGACATCAACACAAATTCCCAACCATATGTCTTTCTAAGAAATGCTTCACTCACAAAGCCTCAGAATAATATTTTTAGGAAATGATTCACTGATAAAGCCTCAGGAAATGCTTTAATCTCAAAGCCTCCATACACCTTGATCTAGTAGATCAAGGATAAACTATCTCTCCCAAACATATTTATTAGTAACTAGCATGTTATCAAGTCCTTCGAGAGATTTACCTGGTCAAACACAAACACCAACCATCGATAATTTTAAATGCATAATCAAAACAAACTATGGGTTTTCATGTTTCCCTTTCATTAATTATGGTAGGACTATTAATAGAATATTTCAAGAGAATATTCCTCTTCCTAATTTACATGTGGCAACATATATTTTCATAATATATTCCCCAACCATGACTATGATTCTTACGTGTGCTCTTCACTAATACTTATGGCTTTTAGTCCCAGTCTAGTGCACAACATATGAAGTAGAAAACCATAACCATTTCTTCTTTTATCTAACGTCCCTGTTAATCTAGGGAGATAAAATTCTATCCAAGCTCCATTTTAATGTAGGGAGACTTAATTTATTCTTTAGGTGCTGGATAACCTTTCATGGCCTTCATATTTTTCATCACACATATTAATTTCTCATATTCACAGTGTACCTGAAACACTTCAGGTAGAAAGTACAACCAAAACTATAGAACCATAAATTAGGACATATCGGAAGAATTTTCAACTTTATAAATATCAGATACCCAAACAAGAGACATATACTCTTCAAAATTTCTACTGGAGACTTTTATCATAAACCCTATAGTACTTCACACTTTATTTCATTTTATATAGGTTTTCAATGTTTCTTTCAAAGGTATAATATACCTTGCTACAAAATTTAGTAAACACTAGAACCAATATAGATATGTAAGATATCTAACAACCTTTATAATTCATATGTTAGACTTTCCACTAGGGATTCATACAAATCCTATATTTTATATAATAATAATAATAATCCAATTTTAAGGTCACGACCAAGCCAGATACCAAATTGGTGTATGAGAACCCCTTTGTCTATGGGACAAGGGACCCACCTCCGCACAATGATTTGACTACTAAGTATACGAAGGAATACATAATTTACCTCCCATATATAAAATATTCAATAAATATTAACCACAACTCAGACATTATCATGATCAAATTTTACTAGAGTTAGATGCATACCCTAGATTTTAAATCATTTATCAAAACATGAAGAGCTTCTACTAGGGTTTAGTGTAAATCCTAGAATTCAATAGACACATAATAAGTAACTTACAGTAGGATTATATGTAAACCTTATATTTTATAAATTCTCATCAGACGTTATATAGATCCAAATCATATACATAATAGAGAATTTAATCATCACTAGGATTTATTTATAGACCCTAGGTTTTTCAATCATCACCCTAGATCTTTTAAAATGTTGACTAAGGTTTATTTTCCAAACCCTAGAACTCAGGACCATTAAAATTTAGATCAAAATAAATATCTAGTAGATAACCATTATATTAACATCATATTTCAGTCAAAATTAATACATCTAGGAATATATATTGTCCTGGAATAAGCTAGGGATTCAATCAAGAGAACATATACCTAGGATTTCCTGGGACTTTCCATAACAGGGGTTTTACCTGTAGACCTAGCTAAAACTTAGGGTTTTGGTTCATTGTCAAAGGAAAAACTTATTATATCAAACTTCAAGCATTCGATATTTCAAAAAACATCATTTTAACTAAAGAAATTCTAGAGCTTCCATGATAATATCAAAATCCCAAACTCGGCATTGTCAATACATTAATAAGAATAGCAATAAATATCTTGAATTAGGTTTAAGGTTTCACATATAATCAACATACCCTTAGGTTATGGTTTTCTAGAGAACCTCTTTAAATTTGTATTTATATAAGCAATCAGAGGTGTGTAAGGTGGGTAGATTTTTCAGGTGTTTAATCATCCCAAAGAATAATCCTTTTAGGATTCAACAGAGGTAGACCTAGCAATAGTTAGTAACATAGAAATGGATATTTCAAATAGAGTATCAAGATTATATATTTTCAATACATACCTTTGGTTATTTGAAAAACCTTCTTATTTGGGTGGCCTCATTATTTGATCCTTGAATCCTTCTCCATGGTTCTTGAATATTCAACAGATTGATTCGTAGACAATGAATAGAGGTAGAAAGTGATTAGTATATAATATAATAAAAATATTAAATAAATACATGACGAAAAATAGAGGGAATTAGATACTTATCTTGAGGATCCTTTTTGGGATCCCTCCCAAGCTTGAGGGCAAACCTAAAACAAAGAAAACAAAGAAATACATATACAAGAATATGTTAAACCTATACTACATAAAATATACAAATGAAACATAATATGGAAGGGGATTAATAGTGAAGTCCCTTAGTTCTTCTTCAATATTTTATTTCTTCAGGGATGATGTTTCTTTATCCATGTTTTCATGATCTCTATCTCTTTTCCTGCTTCTAGGGTTGTCCGTAAAATTAATCCTACAGTGTCCCATCTTATGAAAATGATAACACTCAATCTTGCACATGTCAACCTTCTTATTTGGTTCCTTCTTCTTGAATCTTCCTTCAGGACTTCCAAAAATTAAATATAAAGGTAAATTATATTACAAATGAGCATAGCATTGATGTATTCATAGAGACTTTCAATGATAACATTCAACATGAGGTTTTCCTTTTAGAACCTGATTCATTAGAGAAGGCATTTAGGTTGGCAAGAAAACTTGAAAGAAAATTATGGCGACAAGGAAACCTACCACTCACAACTACAAAGATGGAAGTAATGTTACTCCTAGCCTTCCATAACCTACAAGGTTGACACCACAGTAGTTGGAAGAAAAAGGAGAAGAAGGGATTATATTATAGTTGTGATATAAAATACACTAAAGGTCATAAGTGTGCTTAGAAAAAATTATTTTACATAGATTTTGAAGAGGAGGAAGAAAAGGAACAAGAAACTTCAAAATAAGAGGAGATACACCAGGAACCAACCTTAGAGAAAGATGAAATGAATATCACCATATCTTGTATTGCATTCAAAGGAATTAGCACTCCTCAAACTATCAATATAAAAGGACATACCAAGAAGAAAATGGTAATAGTGTTGATTAATTCGAGTAGTACCCATAATTTTATTCATTGTAAAATAGCCAAGGAATTGAATTTCTTCCTATATCCAACACCATAGTGTTAAGTGTGTTATAGAATAAAAACAGAAAAAATATCCTCTATTTCTTTATTATTTACTTGTGATATTCTTTAGTTATTGTTAAGTTATTCTTATCTTTCTTCTTATTCGTTCATCAAGAAAATATCAAAGAAAATACACATACATCAAGGACACCATATGTAGGACAACATCCAAGGAAAAACCCTCTTTAAGGGGAAAGCCCAGTCAAGATAATTCTTCCTTTGAATAGTGATTCTTGAGACTTTAGACCTTGAACTGGACTTCCTAGACACCAAGTCAGTCTTCTGTGTGATCCTTCTTGAATCTGGCATCAATAGTTAAAATCGGAGCACTGTAACTTCAACCTTGCTTCTTGATAATTTTATCTTGAAGTAGAAACATCGATCTAGCTTCAAAGACTTTGATTTAGGCCCAATACAGCTTCCCCAAGTAGTAACATCCAACAGAATCAACTTGAACTTCTCTTTTACTTAACAAAAATAACTTGGCAACAACTCGTGTAGCAACATCCAACAGAATCAACCTGAACTTCTCTTTTACTTAACAAAAATAACTTGGCAACAACTCATGTAGAAACTGCAACAACAAAACTTTGATAACCTTGATATCCCAAAATATAGCTCGCAATGCAGTGAGATTAGTGCCAAAATTTTGATTTCTTCAACTCTATTGGTGTGCCAAAAATCAAACCTAGAATTCCTTCTCCAAAATTTTGCAATTTCTCCTTGTCGCAGCTTCCAAATTGAATTTTTTTGTTGCAGATTCATGTCTCCAAGTGAGTTTGATTCCACCGTATATATAGGATTCTAACTGGTTTGAATTAGTGGATTTGAGGTCAACTTGATCACCTTAAGGTCAACTTGGTGTGGAGGCTTCATAAGTCATATTTTTCTCAATATTTTACATAATTGCATAATTCAAAAGCGTAATATGGATCAATTTAAATCCACAATAAACATATATACTAAGAATAAAACCTAGAATTACACAATACAGACTTTCACCTAGCATAAATATGACCCACACATGAAACCCATGCTTTAATAAGTCATTTCATAATAATATAAATTATTTTCTTTACTCTTTTGACAAGTACAATAAGTATTGACTCAAGTATAGTTTATGAAGATTGGGCCTACTTACATTATTCAATGCTCCCTCTTGACTAGGGAGGTATTCATAACTCAGTAGTACAAGGTAGAGCCTAACTATATGAACCATGAAGAATATTTAGACACTTAAATGTCATGGACTATATTACTAATCAGGGAACTCTATCCATTGGTCAGTCAATCCTTTAGGCAACACAATGCCATGGACTAGATTCCTAACCAAGGAAATATATCCAAGTGGTTCTAAGATGGGCTAAATATTTCATCCTCTATAGGTAGCATTAGGCTAAATTACTAACCATCAACCCAGGGAACTATGTGCGCATCCACCCAATGCCTCCCTCCCAACTAGACATCAACACAAATTCCTAGCCATATGTCTTTCTGGGAAATGCTTCGCTCACAAAGACTCAACACAATATTTTGAAGAAATGCTTCACTCATAAAGCCTCAGGAAATGCTTCACTCTCAAAGCCCCTAGATGCCAATAGATCAAGGATAAACTATCTCTCCCAATCATATTGATTAGTAACCAACATGTTATCAAGTCCTTTGAGAGATTCACCTGTGCAAAAAAAAACAACAGTCATCGATAATTTTAAATGCATAATCAAAACAAACTATGGGATTTTGATGTTTCCCTTTAACTAATTCTAGTAGGATTATTAATATAATATTTCAAGCGAATATTCCTCCTCCTACTTTACATGTGGCAACATATATTTTCATAATATATTATCCAACCATGACTATGATTCTTACTCATGGTCTTCACTAAGACTTATGGTTGTTAGTCCTAGTCTAGTGCATGGTAGATCATATAGAAAACCATAACCATTTCTTATTTTATCCAATCTCCTGTTAATATAGGGATATAAAATTCTATCCAAGATCCCTCTTAATGTAGGGAGACTTAATTTATTCTTTAGCTGCTAGAGAATATTTCATGGCCTTCATCTCTTTCATCATACTTATTAACTTCTCATATTCATGATGTGCCTGAAATACTTTAGATAGCAAGTACAACCAAAACTATAGAACCATAAAGTTAGCCATATCAGAAGAAATTTCAACTTTATAAATATTATATACCCAAACAAGAGACATATACTCTTGAGAATTTCTACTAGGTAATTTTACCATAAACCCTAGACTACTTCACAATTTATTTCATTTTATCTAGGTTTTAAATGTTTCTTTCAAAGGTATAATATACCTTGCTACAAAATTTAGTAAACCCTAAAACCAATCTAGATCTGTATGATATATAACAACCTTTAGAATTCATATTATAGAATTTCCACTAGGGATTCACACAAATCCTAGATTTTATATAATAATAATATTAATCTAATTTTAAGGTCACGACCAAGCTAGACACCAAATTGGTGTATGAGACCCCCTTGTTTGTGGGATAAGGGACCCACCTCTGCACAACAATTTGACTGCTAAGTCTACAAAGGCATATATACTCTACCCCCCATATATAAAATATCCAATCAAGATTAACCGCAACTCAGACATTACTATGATCAACTTTTACTAGAGTTAGATGCATGCCCTAGATTTTAAATAATTTATCAAAACATGAAGAACTTCTAGTAGGGTTTTGTGTAAATCCTACAATTCAATAAACACATCATAAGTAACTTACACTAGAATTATATGTAAACTCTAGATTTTATAAATTTTCATCACACATTATATAGATCCAAATAAACATACATACTAGAGAATTTAATCATCATTAGGATTTATTTATAGACCCTAGGTTTTTTAATCATCATCCTAGACCCCTGAAAACATTGACTAATATTTGTTTTCCAAACCCTAGAACTCAAGACCATTAGAATTTAGATCAAAATACATATTTAGTAGATCATCATTATAAGCACATCATATTTTAGTCAACATTAATACATCTAGGCATATATATTGTCCTAGAATAGGCTAGGGATTCAATCAAGAGAACATATACCTAGGATTTCCTAGGACTTACCATAACAAGGGTTTTACCTATAGACCTAACTAAAAATTAGGGTTTTGGTTCATTGTCAAAGAAAACCCTTATTATATCAAACTTCAAGGGTTCAGGATTTCTAAAAACATCATTTTAGATAAATAAGTTCTAGAACTTCCATGATCATATCAAAATCCCAAAATCGACAATATCAATATATTAATAAGAATAACAATAAATATCCCTAATTAGGTTTAGGGTTTCACATATAATAAACATACTCTTAGGTTAGGGTTTTCTAGAGAACCTATTTAAGGTTATATTTATATAATCAATCAGAGGTGTGTAAGGTGGGTACATTTTTGAGGTGATGAATCATCCCAAAGAAGAATCCTTTTGGGATTTCGTAGAGCTAGACATAGCAATAGTTAGTAACATAGAAATGGATATTTTAAAGAGAGTATCAAGATTATATATTTTCAATACATGCCTTTGATTATTTGAAGAACCTTTTTATTTGGGTGGCCTCATTATTTGATCCTTGAATCCTTCTCTGTGATTCTTGAATATTCAACAGATTGATTCCTAGACAAGGAATAGAGGTAGAAAAGTGATTAGTATCTAATATAATTAAAATATTAAATAAATACATGAAGAAAAATAGAGGGAATGAGATACTTATCTTGAGGAGCTTTTGTGGGCTCCCTCCCAAGTTTTAGGGAAAACCTAAAACTTAAAAAACAAAGAAATACATATCCAAGAATATGTTAAAATATCATCCCTTATCCTTTCTATCCTCACAATAAAAGAGGAAACAATATCATGCTTTGTCATCTTAGTAGTTCTTAGTTCATTCTTCAGGCTTGCCACTTTTCCAATGTTCTTGAAGGTGAATATTTTTGAAAAAGCCTCATAAATTTCTCGAGGACGATCAATATTTTCTATGAAGTGGACAATATTGTCCTTTATGCTTTCAACAAACAAATCCAAAGCTACTAGTTCCAATTCTCTGTAATTCACCTTATCAACATCATTTTATTCTTCTGTAGACCTTTTCACTTTTCCTTTGAATATATCTAAGACCTTGTTCTTGTCAACGATGATGTCAATCCTTTTCTGTAAATTTATGTAGATGTTCTATGCTTGATGAAACTTTATTTTCTCTTCAATACTAGAAAACAATCACATAAATCATTAAGTAAAATGATGATAGAACATACCAGTGGATCAATAGAAGACAAGCTAGAAAAATATATATTTGTTGGTGCGTTACGGCGATCAACGAGATGCTTCAACCAGGAAAGTCTCCTTGGTCATCCAGCCCAGCATGTGTCACAACAACCCTTGAAACAGCCAAACGGTCAACTCAAAGTTAACCCATGAAAAGTCAATGCAGAAGAGCAGGAAGTAAAAATCAAAACAGCATGGTCTATGGTCAACCTTGAACCTCGGTTCTTATGCCAAAATGTACGGACTTAAAAAATCAAATTCTATGCCAAAATTTAGCTCCTTTTGACCATGCATTGACCAAAGTCAACGCTGGTCAAACCTGCGTTGGAAACCCTAGAAACAACAGAAATATCTTTGTCCTTCTTTTCCATGTGTGAACAGAAAACTACATCCAAGTAGCTCAAACCAATCAGAAGAGGAGAGAGAATGTGTGAGGATGAGGTGAGTGAAATTTTCTCCAATGTTGACTCTATTTATATCAATCACTGAGGGCGTGTGACACATTTGATGCGGGTGTAAAAACCTTAAGGTCGACCTGCACATATTTTGAAAGTATTAAAAATAAATTCAAAATAAATTTTCTTCTCATCGGATCAAGATGATCTTTAGATCTATATTGCACCTCCCCGAAAGAGGAACCTAATAAAAATATTGGTGTCTTCATTTGAGCATCACAACATGGATTTTGGACATATTTGTCCAATTTAACACTCCCTCTCAACTAGGGAGAAATCCATCCATCTGTGCAATCAAACATCGTGTGTCATTCCACTGTAACTTGCTTTGCTGGCCTCTTTATTTCAGAAATACATCATTCTTGGCAAAAAAATTCAGCCCAGAGGTGTGAAACCTCTATAATACTCACAAAGATTATCACACCAACCGAAAGTTTGTTTATCTGACCCAAAGTCAGAAGGAGGTTTGAAAACTCACTAGACTTGATCCTAGATCAAGTGGTTGGACCATGAAATCCTAGATAGAGAGTATCGCAATCTCTGATGTGTCCATCAGTCTTTCCTACTAGTCTCTAGCTTTCCCACCTCACTGGCCAAATGAGAGGTACTTCCCATGAGCCCTGAACTCAATGGGTAGGATGCATACGGGGCACAGATAATGAGAGGTAAACCAACTCAAACATCATCATGGTGGGGCAGAAGCACCACAAGGTTCGGCAAGCCTAGCCCCATGAGTGCTTATACCTACGAGAAGATATCCCCAAAGCCCTGCAGAGCTCCCAGAGCTCATCGTTCAACAGGACCCACATCATAGGGTTGTTCCACAATACGAAGACTCTCACGGAAGGTTAGGAACTTTACCTTCCCCAGGAATTTTGTGAGAATATTCGTAACCTGCTCATCAATTCCTATATGATTGAGCCTTATGACGCTTTGATGTACCATATCCTAGATAAAGTGGTACCTGATATCAATATTCTTGGATCGATCCTAGAATACGAGTTTCTCGGACAAGCGAATCCCACTCTAGTTATCACAGAGTAACACAGTGGTATCTATCACATGTCTCAACATCTCATTAAAGATCTTTCACAACCAAAATGCTTCACAAAAGGCCATACTCGCTGTAATGTATTCAACCTCTGTAGTGCTCAAAGCCACCGACTTCTACTTCCTTCTCATCCATGATATCGAAGCAGAACCAAGATTGAAGCGGCATCCCGATGTGCTCTTACAATCCACCACACTGCTAGCCCAATTGGCATTAGTATATCCAAGGAGTGTCATGCTCCAAGTAGTGTATCGTATCCCATGGTTTATCATGCCCCAAATATATCTCATAAGATTCTTGGCACCAACACAGTGAAAGTGGTGAGGCTTAACCATCTGTTGACTCAAAGTGTTCACTGAAAAACATATATCTGGAAAGGTGTTAACTAAGAACATCAGGAATCCTATAAGTTGAGGATACTCGGTAGGATTTTCTAACACGGGCCCAGGAACGCTACCGCTCAACTTCTTAAATTTGAGCTCCATCGGTGTCGACATGGACTTGCAGTCCACCATTCCAAATCTTTTCAGAAACTTCACAATGTATTTCCTTGAGAAAGGAAAAACTCGCGAGGTATCTACCAGACCTCTAGGCCTAGAAAATAGTGCATCAGTCCTAGGTCCTTCATCTTGAACTTAGAAGTGAGCTCCCTCTTGCACTGATGAATGAGAGGGTAAGCACCTGTTAGGAAGAGGTCATCCACATATAGCACGAGAATGAGATGTTTCTCCATGTCAATGTTGAAGTAAAGATCTGGATTAGCATTACTACGAGTGAAACCCAGCTTCATCAGGTAGCTATCTATCCTCTCGTACCAAGCTCTGGGTGCTTGCTTCAGCCGATAGAGGGCTTTCTTCAACTTGCATACATGGGTTTCCCGATCCTGGACTTCGAACCCTGGAGGTTAATCCACATATACCTCTTCCTTTATCTCACCATGTAGAAATACGGTCTTCACATCCATCTGATGGAGACTCCATCCTTGCGTAGTAGCAAGGGCTATAATAGATCTAATGGTGGTATATCAGGCCACCGATGCAAATATGTCATCATAGTCTATGCCTTCCTTTTGAGAGAAGCCATGGGCAACAAACCTTGCCTTGTACTTTTCAGCACTTCCATTAGATCCATGCTTGATCTTGTAGAGCCATTTCGAGGTGGCAACCTCTTTGTCCTTCGGTCTTCGAACCACATCCCAGACATCATTCTTCATTATGGACTCATAATCTTCATGCATAGCATTGTTCCAGACTTGATTCTTTATGGCTTCCTCAAAAGATCCAGGCTTAGATTGTATAATAGTACTCCTGACTGCTAGATACCCATGGTATCTACTCGGCTTCTTGCTTTCACGGAATGTCCCCCTTGGGGCCATATGTCCCTCAGCATCCTCGAGAGTTTCCCTGAGCCATGATGGTCTCTTTCCCAGTGAAGGAGGTGGATCAATCGGTTCCATCGATCCTTCAACATCGGGGATTGTTTCATCCTTTAGTCCTTCTTGATTTCCAGGTCTTGCTTCATGGTCTTTCTCAGATCTCAGAAGATTGACTACTTTCCTCAGAGAATCATCTTCGTCAAAAGTGACATCATGTCATATCTCCACTTCCCTTTAACTGGGAAAATAGACTCTATAGGCCTTCAAAGTTTCCCTGTAGCCCACAAACATTCCTTTATTCCTAGAAGCATCCAGCTTGCTCCTCTTTCAGCACATGAAAATAAAAAGGACATTCAAAAAATCTAAAATGTGAGACATCAAGTTTCTTACCAGAGAAAACCTCTTCAGGAGTTTTGGATTCCAGAGTGGAATGCATGCTTCAGTTTTGTATGTACACAATAGTGTTTGCATCTTCTCCCCACAGAAACTTTGGTAGACCTTGGTCACATAGCATGGCATAGGCAGCTTCCAAAATGGTCCTCTTCTTTCATTCAACAACGCCATTTTACTCAGGAGTATATACAGTTGTGGTCTCCCTCTTGATGCCAGCTTCTCTGCAAAAATATTTGAACTTGTTTGTCTTCTATTCAGTGCAATTATCAGTTCTCAAAATCTTGATCATCTTCCTTGTCATATTTTCCACCAAGGCTTTGAAGGTACGAAACCACATGAAATCCTCATCCTTCTTCTTTAATAATTACATCCAGTTTTTACAAGAGAAGTCGTATATGAATGTCATATAATAAGAGCATCCTCCTAAGGATGTCATGGGTAGCATAATAGATAGATCAGAATGGATCATTTGCAAGACATGAGATGTCTTTATGACACTTGAGGGGAAAGATCCCCTTGTATTCTTTCCTTCGGCACAACCTTTACATACACCTTCATGATTATTTGAAAACTCAGGCATCCCTGTCACCACCTTCCTTGCTTTTGGAAGGGCCTTTTAGTGAAGGTGTCTAAACCTCCAATGCCATAGTTTAGTCTGTCAGATAGTATCACATGTCATCACTCCCAGTGGACTTCCTCCAACTTGGTAGAGTGTATCAATTCTAAACCCAATCGTGATAGATTCCTTGAAGCTCCTCTTCCACATGTGCACCTTTCCATCAGTGAATGCCACATTGAAACCTTTGTCTTCCATGGCCGATATAGACACAAGATTCTTCTTCAAATTTGGTACATAGAATACATCCTGCAAGTGGAGGACTTGACCTTGAGACAAGTGGAGGGTCACAGTCCCTATCCCTTTCATGGGATATGTGGAATTATCTCCAAGGATAATTTCCAGATTAGTATCCTTCTCAACCATATCAAAGAGTGCTTCCTTGAACCCAATGATGTGCCTTGAGGCACCACTATATATCAAGCAAACATCCATAGTGTCAGGTGGAGATGAAACAGAGAGGGTAGATACAAGAATGTATTCATTTCTTTTATCAACAAAATTTGATTCCTCATACCTAGAGTTTCTTGACCTTTTGAAATGTTGATCATTTCCGTGGGAGGGATCCTTCCTCTTTCCCTTGAACCTGTTTTTCCTCTGATTTCCATTCCTACGGTTGTTGTTGTTGTCATCACCATTGGGAGAATCCTTATTGAAAGGACATTCTCTAGCATACTGACCTAGCCTATGACAAGTGAAACACTTTCCATTATTTCCTTGGGCCCCTGCTTTTCCTTTGTTATTTGGACCACTAAAGTTATTCATTCTAGAATGAGCAACATAGGCATCATTTCCTTCATTTCCATACTCCTTCACCCTTGTATTTTATTGAACGCATCTCGATAGTACTTCATCAAAGTCAAGTAGCATATTATTATTTAGAATGGTAGTGTTGAACACATGCCATTCCGATGGGAGCCCTGCAAGTGCAGTGAGTACCATCTCTCGATCAACTATTTTCTCCCCAATATCTAGTAGATTGTTCCTGATCTCGACCAGCTTCAAAAAGTATGATTGAACAGACTCATCCCTGGCTTTCTTCAGATTCTTCAATTGATTCTTAAAGAATAGTACTTGATTTGAATTGTTTACCTTGAACATGAGGAAAAAATTATCATATATCTCTTTGGATGTGCCTTGCTTAGATATGTAGGCCACCAAATTCTTATGAATGGATTCCCTAATCATCAATTTTTCTTTGATCTCCCCCTTCTTGTACCTTGTTTTGGCAGCAGCAGTAGTAGTGGATGGAGGTTCTTGGATTTTACCCTACACATAGTCCATGACATCTTCGTCTTCCAATTTTAGATCCAATATCATCTTCCAAGCATGGAAATCATCCTTCCTAGTCAATTTGTCATCCTCCTTGAAGCCATAGTTTTTGGAACCCATTTTCTTCTTCAGTGATTGCTACAAATTCGGACTTTGTCTTCACCTCACCTCTGATACCATGTAAATTTATGTATATTTTCTATGCTTGATGCAACTTTACTTTCTCTTCAATACTAGACAACAATCACATAAATCATTAGGTAAAATGTTGATAGAACATACCAGTGGATCAATAGAAGACAAGCCAGAAAAATATATATTTGTTTATGCGTTACGGTGATCAACAGGATGCTTCAACCAGAAAATTCTCCTTGGTCAACCAACCTAGCATGTGCGACAACAACCCTCAAAACATCCAAACGGTAAACTCATAGTCAACCCCAGAAAAGTCAATGTTGCCCAGAAAAGTCAACGCAGAACAACATCAAGTAAAAGTCAGCACAGCTCGATCTATGGTCAGCCTTTGACCTTGGTTGTTGTGAAAAAATGTATGGACTTCAGAAATCGAATTTTATGCCAAAATTCAGCTCCTTTTGACCATGCATTGACCAAAGTCAACTTTGGTCAAACTTGCGGTGGACACCCTAGCTGCAGTAGAAATATCTTCATCCTTCTTTCCGACCTGTGAATAGAAAAATGCCTCTAAGGAGCTCAAACCAATCAGAAGAGGAGAGAGAGTGTGTGAGGATGAGATGAGTGAAATGTCCTCCAACATTGACTCTATTTATATCAATCATTGAGGGTGTGTTACACATTTCCTGGGGGTGTAAAACCTTAAGGCCGACCTACAGATATTTTGAAAGTATTAAAAATAAATTTGAAATAAATGTTCTGCTCATCGTTTCAAGATAATATTTAGATCAATCTTGAACCTCTCTGAAAGAGGAACCCAATAAAAATATTGGTGTCTTCATCTAAGTATCACAACATGGAGTTTGGACCTAGTTGTTCAATTTAACATTTTCTTCCAAGACCTATAATTTGTAGCTCCTTCCAAATTTTTCTCACCGTTGATAGCATTAGACATATTTGAAGATAGTGGAGACTCCTTTCATACAATGAACTTCTTATTAATTCCTTGATCAAGTCCTTAAGGCTATCGTTATCATTCTTCTCTCACCAAAACTCTAAAAGCATGTTAGAGAATTAGAAAGTTAGAAATATCTCCACATTCTTGATTATTTTCTTGTTATATTATTTAGTAATTATTAAGTTATTCTTACCATTCTTATTTTTAGTTCATCAAGAAAATATCAAAGAAAATACACATATACCAAGGACACTATAATTAGGCCAACATCTAGGGAAAAACCCCCTAAGAGGGGAAAAAACATTCAAGATAATTATTCCTTTCAATAATAATTCTTGAGATTGTAGACCTTGACCCAGACTTCCTCCACACCAAGCCAACCTTCCTTGTGATCTTTCCTGAATCTGACAGCAACAACAATAGTAGCAGCACTGCAACTTCAACCTTGCTTATTTAGACTTTGATCTTGAGGTACAAACTTTGATTTAGCTTCAAAGACTTCTATTTATACTTAATACAACTTCTCCAAGTAGAAACATCCAACATAATCAAATTCAGCTTCTCCTTTACTTAGAAGAAGCAACTTGACAACAATTGCAGCAACACAACTTTGAGGACATCGATATCCCAAACAATAGTTCAAAATGTAGTGAGAGTAGTGTCAAAATTTTGATTTTTTTCAACTATATAATTTTTCCAAAAACCAAACCCATAAACTCGTTCAAAATTTCTCATTTTCTTCTTGTTGCAGCTTCTAGATCAGATTTATGTGTCGTAGATTCATGTCTCCAAGTGAGTAATAAAATGCATGGAGAAATAAAACCTAAAAATCATTCTAATTGTGCTAAGAGTGTCTCATTACACATGATTACATCCATGGATTCAAGGTAGATGAAAAGGTAAAGACAAAAAAGGTAGAAAAAAAAAATGCAAGAGCAATAAAACCTAAAAATATATGGCAGTTCCTACTTTGAAATCCTTTCCCACAAATATTAATTTTAAATTTACATTTACGTTACCTGAAATAGTCAATGTATTGTACTCAAATACAAGCCTATACTATGCAAATTTATTAAGTTTAATAATATTAATATTATAATATGGGCTTGGTATATACTTAGATGTTTATTTCTAATCATATTGGATATATTTTTATGCATTTAGCATACCTTTGTATAGCTATTTTATATTTTTTTATTTACCATACCTATTTTATAAATACAGTATTTGGTCCATAGTATTTAGTCCATGGTATTAACAATAGTTTGTTCCATGGAATTTGGCCTATATGCTTCACCTAAATAAAACCTCATTTTTTAGTTTTCCTAAATATAAAAAGGTTTATGGAGTAAATATAAAAGGAGGTTTTATTTATTTACCATATCTTTAGTCTATTTATATTTTTATTTATTTACCATACCTCTAGAGTAAGTATAAAAATATGTTTTATTTGTTTACAATACCTCCAATTTATTATATTTTTATTTATTTACGACACCTCTCGAGTAAGAATAAAAAAGGTTTTATTTTTTATTTACCATACCTATGGTTTATTTACATTTATTTCTTTACCATACCTCTTTTTTGAATGTTTGTAAATATATGACATTTCAAATTTTTACTCACATTACATTTATTACCTTACATTTCTCACATTACATCTACACGTGTCTTATACTCTGACATGTCAAATGCTTACATTACATCTACACATGTACCCTATAGGGGGATGTAGATCTCATCTACAGATGTACCCTATACTGGTCTGTAGAGCCCATGTACCCTATATACTAGCCTGTAGATCCCCTCTAGGTGCAATAAAATTTTGAAACATAGATTATCACTTTTCTATAAAAATTAAAACATTATGAAAAATTAGAGAGGATATAAAATTGTATCATTCACATCAAACTACTTGTATTTTCACTTATGAAGAAAGACTCTCATGATAGCCACAAAAAATATTAGTAAGGATAGTTAAGATCTCTAAGTGTAACACTACAAGTATGATCAATACAAGAATTAATGCCACGTACCTCATAAACATACTATTCAATATTAATCCATGTAGTTCTTCTTATTCCACAATTTAAGATAGCATCTAAAATCACTAACCCTACAAAACAAAGAATAACAACCAAGGTGCTTTTCATAGTCGAATATAAACAACATTAAATCTACTAGTGCACAGCATATACACAATTTTGTACAATAACACAACTTTTTTATATTAATCAATTTGATTAATATAAAATTCTAGGGCTCAAGTACCAGGGATAATGCACCCCATACATCCAATAATACAAGATATACAATAATTAGGGCTTGATGTCACTCCCTCGAAAACCAATCTACCCTCAAGAAGATACTATGACCATCTCACTGAAGTAGTTGACTTCACATCTCCCCATGGTCATACCATGTGCCTCCTCATTCATTCAGCTCCAAATGTGTGCCTTCTTTCAATTTTGCAAGTTCGTCTACACATTGAACCTCGGCTATCTAATCTGATCACTAGTTGTGCCTTATTCTATCAAGGAGAAAACACATAGTCTCATATTGAATTCTTAAAAACTAAATTTGTGAACAAATCAGAACTTCCCACTACTACCCCTCAGCTACTTAGGGACATCGACCCGATATAGTCTTCATGTGCTTCTTTAGTGATCAGGAGTTCATAAATTTTCCTCAAAATTGAAAGTTACAGGATTGGGTTGAAACTAGGGTGGTTGCGTAGGTCTCGTCTTCCTGATTCGAACATCATAAATGGTTCGAAAAATCGATGTTTTATGAGGGAGATATTGCATTCTGATCGAAATCCCAAATAGTTAAATTTTGCAACAGGGTTGACTGGGATGCCCAGTCAGCATGGTGGATGCACAATCAACAAAAGGAATATTCTGAACTAATCCCAGGCTGATAAGTGGCACAATATGATTAGTTGAATGTGGTTGTACATTTTGGTTTCTGGGCTAATCAAAGGGTGACACGTGGCCAGCCCTGAGGCCACCACATGTCCCCTTAGTGGTGTACAAAATTTTTTGTTGAGGCCGCAGGAGTTGAACCCTGGAACTCTGGCAGAACATGCCCATGCCTTACCGCCTGAGCCACATGTGTTTCTTACCATCTATAGTTGTGGGTTATATTTAAACTTTAATACAATGAAGGATGGGAGGTTGGGAATTGTCAGGGGTCCCAACCCGCCAACACTTCCCATAGCGTTCACATGGCAACATCAAAAAATATGTTACATCCCGTAGTTTAAACTTATCTGCAATGCTTATCACATGCAACAGTTTCGTTAACTCTGCGGTCACAATCTCCAATAGTTACTACAACTCCACAAATTTTATGTTATCTTGATCACATACAATGGTTACCACCCCATTTCTCAGCGTGGATAAGATCTAACACCATTTCAACTAGAGTTAAAACCATATCCCGTGGTTTAGCCTGAGTTTTGCTCCACCATAAACAGTAATTGTGGGTTTTGGGGGTTGGCATGTGGCTACCCCCAACCACATATTTAAATTCCATGGTTAAGACTCACGGGATTCCTGGAGGAACACTATTTTTGGGTGAATTTCACTAAACTAACTCCAGTTAAGTGGAGTCCTCCACATTTAGCGGAGATTTTCTAGGTGTTATTGGGAAAATTAGTAGGAGACTCGATTTTCTCCCATTCAACGTGAATGAAGAGTCATTATAGACTAATTGGAGCATTCTAGATCCATTGGTGCAGAGAAAAAAACCATTAGAGGCCTGTAAATACATGTATTTTCAAAATTTTGAGCATAATGAAAGATGGAAATGCCATTGGGAGCTGGACCAGCAGATGTAGACCAGGAGGGGTGAATTGCTTCATCATGCTTGCTGTATAAATGTTATGTGGTGAATTACTTACACTATTGTTCAATGTTATATGTGCTTATTTCATGCTTATAATTCACTAAAATTATCTACAATTCATGGTTAAAATCCTCAATAATTAAGCAAACTAATGAGATAAGTATGCACATGTTTATAAACTGAAAATAAATTTAGCACAAAAAAACTAATACAATCCTTTCAGATCATCTAGTGAAGACTAACATAGCAAATTGAAGGCTTCCACCTATCAGTCCAACATAGCCATCTCCCGCAATGAACACGAGCTAGGATGATTTCCCACCTTCTACTCTAGATTTCCTTCTGCACATACAATTATGGAGCTTCTCAAACTTCTCATGGTTGATGAGACCCTTGATCTCAACAAATTCCACTCTAGCATCAACCTAAGTCCATGAATATGATGCACACTCAGCTCCAACTTGGTCACTATCACAATACCCTTAAAAATACCACGAGTGACAAATACTTGTTGTATCATCTGCTCCTAGTTAGGGAATCCAACCACCTAGGAAACCCTTCCTCCTGGCTAGTAAAATAATTCACTAATTGTCCAACCCTTTGACACCCATCCAACTAGCATATGCTGACCTTTAAGAGACCATCTACAATCATACTGTTTTTTCCCTCTTGACTTGGGATATTTGCAATCTAAACTATGGTTAGGGCACACTAGCAACCCTAAACAACTCTTCGAGACCCATGTGACCTTCTCCAACAAATAATCTTTGTTTCTTTTCCATGATAGGATTCTTATGCATTGTTTTCAACCTTGTAAAAACCACACAATACACCCTACAATTGGCTATCCACAAAAAAAATAAAAACTTTCGACGAAAAAAGGAATACACTATTGTTTGACTGTGTTTTCCTAGAAAAAATTGTAGTTGGGGTAGATAGCCCTTACTAGTCCTCTTGACCCTCCAAAATGTGCTTGCAATCCTCTATTGTAGCAACAATATCCTTCGGACCAAAAAATAAAAAGATACACCAAACATATGCACAAAATTCACCCAACTTACCTCTTGTCTTCTGGCTTGATCATAAAAGGAAGATGCACTCATAATATTCCCATAATATGCCCTTAGGTCACCTTTTGGTTGCATTCAAGCTGTGGCCTTTTCCACAAAATATTCGCACCAAACAATAAAGAATTCCTCTCCAAACTCAGTTGTGATGTGCCCTCACCTTTCCCTCAGAATCACTTCCAATTTCAGTGCTCTTATATGATGTTATATTGTAGGAATTTACAAGGTAAGCTCCTTAGATCAAGAACCAAAGGTTACCGCTCACAAACAAATCACAAATCAGTCCACCAGTATAATCACTTTTTTGTAAATCCTTCAATCTTATAATTTTTTTTGCAGTTATATTTCTTAATAGTTCTTCTTATTTCGGTTTATTCTATTTATTTTCGGTTTATAGGTTTTATTTATTTGCCATATCTATACCCTCTTCTCTATGTATTCTCTTTGATGTGTGTTGCATGCGATCTCGGAAAATCAGAAATAGTAAAAGGGATTTTTTTTGCTACGTATTCTCTTTCCCCGCATCTTTGTGCGATCTCGAGAAATCAGAAATAGAAAAAAAATTGATAGTTGCCGGTAAGGGTAGCCGAAAATCTAACATTCTGCCGTAAGGCCTTTCATTTCATTTTTTTTTTTTTTTTTGGCTCAGATTTTGTGTTTTCTGTGTGTAGGAAAAGGCACGCACACTGAAGATTAAAAAAAAAAATAAATAAATAAAACTCCTTCCTCCTTTCAAATAATAAAAAAAATCCTTTTACTATCTCACATGGTGAGGAGTTAGTGTATGAGAATAGAGGTCTTGGGTTCAAACCTCTTTCTCAAGCTTCTTTTTGTAAAAAAATTTTGCTAAAAGGGGTGGATTTTTTTTTTTTAAAGCCACACTTCATCCTGTTCCTGTAACTATTTGGCATCTTCAACTCATTTTTTCAAAACGACATAACTTCTTCATCCAGAATCCATTTTTCGAGCCGTTTTTTTTTAAATGGCCTAATTTTTTGAGATCGTTCCATTGGAGTAGTTAGTTTCAGCTTTTCTCAGCTTCAGTTTTTTTTTTAAATGGAAAGTGCATGCACGATTATTCTTAACAACACCAATTATTTCCAATGGCTACCTCACATGGTAGATATACTTAGAAGTAAAGGGTTTTACAAAATAACCACAGGGCTAGAAACTAAGCCTTTTGATGATGATAAAGTCGCTAAATGGGAAAATAAATAAGATCAAGCACGAGGTTTGATAGGAATATCCATTTCTCAAGATCTTCGATTTCATATCCTTGACATTGACACCCCTAATGAAGCCCTGGACAAGCTAAATACTATCTTTGGCATTCAAAATCAAACCCGTGCCCATCAGCTTGAAAATGAGTTGCTTACTTTGGATCCCAATAATTTCTCCTCTATTGAGGATTTTTTGTCGAAATTCAAGACCCTTAGAATTCATTTAGAAGGTTGTAAGGTCAAAAAGGAAGATGGTAGCCTCATTTATTGCATTCTTGCTAAGCTTTGCCTTGCATACTCTGTATTTGTTTCCGCCTTCCATTCCACTAGATAAGCCTTCATTTCTTCAGGAACTACCTACAATAATCCCTCTTTTGATTCCTTTTGTGATTCCTTGATAAGAGAACAAGAAAAAATATTACAACTTGGTCTTATCACTTCTGGAAATGCTTCTAAGAAAGCCTTAGCAACCTAACATCAATCATATCAAAAGAATCCCAGGAAGCCATATCCTAAAAATTATGGTCTGAAACCAAACAAAGGTCCTAAGAAATTTCAGCCGCAAACTGAAAATGCAACTCACCAAAATGATAAGGCATATAAAAACAAAAGAAAGAAGATAGATAGACATTGCAACTTTTGCAATCCTGATGGCCATATAGACTCCAAATGCTTTAAGAATATGGAAGCCTTATAAGCAGCAATGAAAAGCCACAACATCAATTTTGAGCACTCTTCACCTTCATATTCAAGAATGGAAATTTTTGCTTGCGGTTGTAAAGAATCAAGATCTGGTTATGCATTAAATGTATCTTCCTCTTCTCATGCTCATGAGTGGCTCATTGATTCTGGAGCTTCTTATCACATGGCCAAAAATAAAGCCATGTTTTCTTCTTTAAATGATTGTAACACCAAACATATTTATGTTGGTGATGATAGATCTCTTAGTGTTATAGGATTTGGAACCATTCATCTTGATAATGGTAAGTTTAACGATGTACTATATCTTCCTACCTTGTCATGCAACCTTATCTATGTTTATCAGATAACTCATTCAGGTGAAGGGAAAATATTAGAATTCTCACCTCATAATGTGGTAATCAAGGACCTCAAAGATCCTAAACATATTTTAGCTACTAGCATTGCTGATGATTCCATAATGTTGTATAATTTTGACAACTTCGGGTCATCATGTCTTCCCTCTGTTTTGGTTGCTCATAATGATGAAGTGAGAAAACTTTTGCATGAGTGATTTTGTCACTTAAACTATCACTCTGTTCAAAATCAATGTAAGGAAATTATGGTGACAGGTCTTCCTATGGTATCTTGCCAAGATGGTGTTTGCTCCAGATGTGTACTCGGAAAACATCATCAGGATAATTTTGACAAATGTGCCTCTTGGCATGCTTCAGCCCCTTTGCAGCTTGTGCACAGTGATTTATGTGGTCCACTTCTTGTTGTTTCTTTCTCTAGTTGCAAGTACTTCCTAACATTCATTGATGATTTTTCCAGACACACTTGGGTATACTTCTTAAAACTAAGAGTGAAGTTTTTAACATGTTCTTGGCCTTTAAGGCCTTTGTTGAGTAACAATCTGGACATCAAATTCTTAAGTTAAGATCAGAAAATGGAGGATAATATGTTAACAACAAATTTATCAACTTCTGCACTGAGCATGGCATTCAATTGCAACATATTGTTCCATATACTCCACAACAAAATGGTGTAGCTAAAAGGAAGAATAATGCCTTAAATGAAATCGCTAATTCTATGCTTCAATCTAAAGGACTTGGTCTCAATTTTTGGGCATAAGCCATTAACTGTGCAAATTACATAGTAAATCGCACTCCTTCTAAGGCTTTAAATAATATAACTATAGAAGAAGCTTGGAGCTCAATCAAACTATATGTAAGTCACTTTTTTGTTTTTGGAAGTGATGCTTGGGCCCATATTCCAGATGTGAAACATAAAGCCTTAGAACCTAAGAGTGAAAAATGCATTTTTGTTGGATATTCTAAAGATGTCAAAGGATATGGACTTCTTCAACCAAAATCCAAAAATATAATCATTAGAAGAGATGTAGAATTTGATGAAAATATATTGGCCTGCGAGCCTACTTTGACAAGTGTGCCACCTTTGGCCTGCGAGCTTGATTCAGCATATGTGCCACCCCTCTCTCTCTCTCTTCTAGTTTTAATAGCATTCCTTCTAGTTTCAATGATGAAAGTAAGGATGAAAATCATCCTCCACCTCTTTAAATTGTTCCTTATAGTCCACTGCTTCCAATATGGGTCTGCTTTACTCGGGATGCAGCAGGTTCTCTTGCAAGTGATCCTACCGATCGACGACGTACACATTGTCAGTTTGAAAGAGCCTCTTCCTTATTGGCTCAAGTTCAAGAAAATCTTGATCCAGAAACCTTTGGAGAAGCCTCTGGTCATCCATATTGGGATGAAGCTATGAATGAAGAATATCACTCTTATTGGCAAATGATACTTGGGATATTGTTCCTCTTCCAAAAGGAAGAAAACTTGTCCGATGTAGATGGGTTTACAAAACAAAGTTTGGACCAGATGGAAAAGTGGATGGACATAAAGCTCGTCTTGTCGCTAAAGGATTTTCACAAGTTGAATGAATTGACTATACTAAAACCTTCTCCCCTATTACCAAAATGAATTCCATCTACCTTGTTCTTTGCCTTACTGCCTCCTTTAAATGGGAAGTCCATCATATGGATGTTAAATCTGCCTTCTTACATGGAGATTTGCATGAAGAAATATACATGGAACAACCCCCTGGATTTATCCAAAAAGACTCCAACCTTGTGTCGCCTTCAGAAGTCTCTCTATGGTCTCAAACAAGCTCCTCGGGCTTGGTATTCCAAAATGGATAGATTTCTATTAGATAATGGCTTTTCTAGGTGTCATTCTGAAAACACTGTCTACACCAAGAAAGTGGGTAAGTCCTTCACCATCATTGTTCTTTATGTTGATGATATTATCCTTACTAGTAATGATACAAACCATATAAACCATGTGAAGTCTAGCCTCAAAAAGAAGTTTTAAATGACAGAATTAGGACACTTGCATTATTTCCTTGGTCCTCAAGTCTTGCAATCCAAGGAAGGCATTACCCTCTCTCAGTCCAAGTATGCATGTGATCTTCTACACCACTTTCACATGGAAGAATGTAAGCCAACCCCTTCTCCCTTCCAGTCTGGATTCAATATTTCAGTCACTTGTACTACCCTTGAAGTTCATGCTATGTTATATCTCCAACTTGTTGGTAAAATTCTGTATCTAGCCCATACCCGTCCTTACCTTTCCTTGGCCGTTGGTCTTGTCACTCGGTTTATGTACCAACCTCATGAAAGTCAATAGAAAGAAACTAAAAGAATACTTCAATATATTCAAGGTACTCATTACAGTGCAGGAGCATCTCCACTGTTGATTGGTTTCACTGATTCTGATTGGGCTGGTGACCCTGATGATCGAAAGTCTACTGTAGGATATGTATTCAGTCTAGCTTCATGACCTATTACTTGGTCTTGTAAGAAAAAAAATGCCATCTCTCTTTCTTCAGTAGAAGCAGAGTATCGTGGTGCAATTGAAGCGAGCAAGGCAGCCATCTGGCTTCGTCAGATTCTGTCTGAATTTGGTCTTCATCAGCAGCATCCAACTACAGTTTGGTGTGATAATCAGAGTGCCATTCAGCTATGTAAAGATCTAGTTCAGCATCAGCGTATGAAACACATTGAACTCGACATACACTTCATCAGAAAGCTCATTCATGATCGTGTTCTTGTAGTGCAGTACTGTCCAACCAGTGATCAAGTAGCCAATATCTTTACGAAGGCTCTCATAGAAGCGAAGTTTACCAAACTTTGATCCATGCTTGGAGTTCAGGAAAGTTGTCATTAAGGGGGGATAGGCTCTAATGCCTCCTTCCTTCTCCTATTGTGTCACTTTTGTAAATCCTTCAATCCTATCCCAATTTGTTCTTAAGGGGGGACATTAGGATATTTCGACACATAGGAAATAGGCTCCTTTTGTGTCACCTTTGTAAATCCTTCAATCCTATCTCAAGTTGTTCTTAAGGGGGGAAGTTAGGATATTCTGACACATAGGAAATAGTGAAGAATAACTTAGTCTAGTGTAGAGTTAGGCAAAGTGTGTTTCTTTACCATGTACATTTGTAACTTATAATCTGATGGTCATGATTTGTAGTGATCTAATGGTTATCTCTTACCTCGGTATTAACGACACTTGATCCATGGCTTAACACCTGATTGGTCCATGATATCTATTTAAAGAGCATGGAGGGTCATTTGTCTGGTAACTATTTATGAGATAAACATACGTAACTTTTTTTTTTATATTAATAAATTTCCTGAAGTGGTCGTGTTGGTTCAGGCCATGGACTGTTTCCCTCTTTGAGGGTCTTAACCACATGATTATACAAGTGTACTGATTTGTGATCTGTTTGTGAGCGATGACCTTTGGTTCTTGATCTACGGAACTTACCCTGTAAATTCCTACATAGATTCACCTAGGATGTGTGAAATAACTCCATACTTACATATTATTTATATTCGTCAAGAAGGATCCATCAAATGATATGAATAAGGCTTATAAAATTTCAAGAATCCTTTGAGAAACTTGGTCTACATGAACAAACCCATACTCTACAATAAAAAAATAATTTCTCTTCAATTAAAACTCATACTCAAGTGATTTTCCATTTCAACATGTACTATCATCCTTATCCATCACATGTTGAAATATCATCATGGACCAACACCCACATTCCTTGGTAAAAATCCCACATGCTTGGGTGAAAATCCTACACACTTGGGTTTCACGCCCCTAAGTTATTTTGTGGTGCTTTAACCTTGAAATATTGAACGCTAGGTCTTGGAGTACCTCCCAAGCTACCAATATCTACATTAGTTCACCTAATGGAAATGACTTATGGTATAGGAATAATATTGTTGAAACAAACTTTTTATAGGCTCTTTGACATATGTTATTACGTTTTTGGTGAAGGAGACCTTGGGTCCATCATTGGTTGAGTAAAGTATTGATAGAAGCATCAATTTGAGAGGAAATGCTTCATATGCATGAATGCAAAATGCTCATTTTATTTTCTTGTAGTGCAAAAGAAATATTTTTCCAATTGATCTCAATTTATGCAAGAACATAACAAAATACACATATAAAAATAAATATAAATATGGAGCAGAAATAAAACTTCATTTCATTAATATCAAAGAACTGAAATTTGTTTACAAACAAAATGGAAATAAGCTAGCTAGGGCAGTGTTAGCTTATCTCTGAGAAGAGACGTGGTCGCTACATGACTCTAAACTTTGTGTAAAAATGAGGCTCGAAGGCATGTATATTATTGAGAAACAATGGAAAACCCTAAACATCCAAAAACCTAACCCTAGGAGATGAACTGCTAGACTATGGGCCACGTCAAGGTAAATTTCTACATCAATTTCTTGGGGTCGTAACCTTGGCATACTATCTCTATTTTACCCACATGGTAAATCGTTAGAAATATCTATACGATCACTAAAAATGTTTCCCAAGAATATTGAGTCAAGAAGACTCATATTCACTGTAGGTTTCATGCCCAAACAATGTTGTTTAGGGCCTCAAAATGGTTCCCGAATTTGAGGACCTGAAAAAGTGCCAAAAATAGTAAATTGTGATACAATTAAAAAAAATGAAAAACTAAAAGAAACAATGGTGGGGGTCCAAGTGGAATAGGTGGGTGGTCACCAATATCTACCTGGATCATTTCCACCCCCTTAGGAATCAATGCTCCCCATTGCATTGAGTTCCTCCATGAGATGGGGAAACTTCTGCTAAACTTGGTCCCTCGTGAGACACTTGCCTTGGCAAAGGAGTTGGCCTACATTGTGTGTCCATAATCCGATTAGTTGTGGATTGTTCCATGCAGTCGTGCTTTTACTCTATTAGTGTGAGTTTTTCTACCATGTCGGATATGTCCAGTAAAGGTGGAAAGTAGGGCCGAATGAAGTCCACATTGAACACTGGGTGCAGACCAAGGAATGGTGGAATACTAAGCTCGAACGCATTGTCCCCTACAAACTTGGTGATGGTGTATAGCCCATATCAAAGCGAGCATATCTTGTGTAGGGGTCTAGTGAGGTGCTCCTTCTACAAATGTAGTCACACTTTGTCACCCACCTAGAATTTGTGTGGCACTTGATGTTGATCATGAAAATTCTTGTACTTAGCATTAGCTCTGTCTAATATGTCATGAGCCTATTGGAGGATATGTTGAATGCGCTCAATAAATTTCTTTGTCTTGGCAGCTTCAGACTAGACATGAGTTGAATCATCCTGGCTAGTTGCAAATGGCATGCCTATGTCAATGGGACATAGTGGTTGGAATCCCAAGCCCACCAGAAAGGGGCTATGATACTCTTCTTGCATGCCAACAAAATGGCCATCTTCAAGAATCTATTGATGACCACTAAAACATAGTTGTTTCCATCCTTAATATAAGGAAGGCCCAACATGTAATACATGCAGATGGATTCCCAAGGTAGATTAGGGGTAGGCAACAGAGTATAGAGGCCTTGCTTCTTGATGGTCGATTTGGAAATGGAACAGGCAGTGTGGATCATATTTACTTCACAACATCCTATCAAAGGTTGGGCCAATATAAATAATTCTTTAGTACTACCATTGTTTTCTCTACCTCAAAATTCCCGATAACCTTACTATAGTGCACTTCCCAAATCCTCTTGGCATGCTCGCTTGAAGGAACCCAAAGGTGTCACAGGTGACATAGTAGTGCATCCTGGAGGTGAAACTTTGGAACTCGGTTACCCGCCAATAATGTCTGGTATGTGTGGCTAAATTCCAGATCGCTCTTGTAGAGAATTAGACAATCATAAGGCATGTGCCCACAAGAGTTGAGAATGATGGTTATCTCCATGATCGGTGGCTCGCTGAGGAAGTCTGCAACATTATTGGTGTTTCCCTTCTTGTACTTAATGTTCAAATGAAACTCTTGCAGATATGTAGACCACTTCTGATGGCGATCGTTCTACAACTTCCCTTGTGTCTATACGAACTGCAGGGGTTGGTGGTCTATGTGGATGATCATTTCCTTCCCAAAAATGTAATGCTTACATTGTCGCTAAGCCTTCACAATGAAATACATCTCTTTGTCATATGTGGGATACTTACAGACTATGTCAGATAGTGTCTCGCAGTGATATTCTACTGGATTCCCCTATTGAGTAAGAACTTCCCTAATATCATAGTCAGAGGGATATGTATCAATCTGAAATGGTTGTTGCAAGTCTTGTAATGTGATCCCTGGGGCAGATAAAAGGTGATGTTTCAATTCTATGAATGCCTTCTCTTGAGATTCTGACTAAAATATTTTTTCTTTCTCTCCTCCCTTGGTGACTTGACTCAAGGGCCAAGTCATATGAGATAATCCCAACACCAACCTGTGGTAGAAATTAGCAATACCCATAAAGTTTTGAAGCTCAATTAGAGTGTTAGGGCTGGCTAATCCCAAATAACTTGGATCTTTGATGGATCCAAATGCACCCCTCTCTCATCAATAATGTATCCTAGATACTCAACCTATGTCACGCCAAAAGTGCACATATCCAACTTGGGACACAACTTATGTTGCCACAATTTTTGGAGTACCTGTCGGATGTGGTGGAGGTGCCCTTCCCAAGTCTGGCTAAAGATCAGGATGTCATCGAAGTACACTAATACAAATTAGTTTGTGAATGGCCATAATATGTTGTCCATCAGCCTCATGAAGGTTTCGGGTGCATTCATCAACCTGAAAGGCATGACCAACCATTCGAAAATGCCCTCCTTGGCTTTGAAGGAAATCTTCCACACATCGGATGATTCGATTGGTACCTAGTGATACCAAGACTTCAAGTCCATCTTGCTAAAATATTTTGCCACTTTGAGTTGTTACAAGAGGTGATCAATTCGTGGGATCAGGTATCTATTCTAGATAATGATCTTGTTTAGTCAATAAAAAGTCTCCAAGTTTAATCCTTCTTCTACACCAGCACGATCAGGCTCCCACAAGGCAATGAAATTGGTCAGATGTGACCTTTCTGCAACAACTCCAGAATCTCCCTCTTGATTTAATTATTCTTAAGAAGAAAGTGTCGATAGATTGGTCCATTGGGTAGTGACAAAACTAGGGTCAGATCGATGGGGTGCTTGACCTGACGATGCTAAGGGACCCTTGTAGGGGAAGATGTCCCCATACTCCTCCATGACCTTGTCCATTTCTTGTTGTCATGCAGAGGAGCCTAGTGAACCTTGGTATTTCACCAAGAGTGCTGCAACTCCTAGGGGCTTCCCTACTTTAATTTATCAACCAGGGGTTCGTACAAAATTTGAGGTGAAAATGTTATATACACAAAAAATGCATTATATTCATGTAATCCTCTTTTGCTTCACAAAAGGGTGCTATTTCTTAAACTATGAGAACAATTGGCAAGTAAACTGCTGGAAGGAAATGACAGAAAGGAAACAAAAGTTAATTTCTAAAAGGAAATGACAAGAAAGGGAATTAAAATGAATTTTTGAAAGGAAATGACAAGAGTGAAACTATTTTAATTTGCAGAAAAAAAATAGCACAAAGGAAACTAATTCTAACCCACACTTAACTTGGAAAAACGGCTAAATGCACTATAGATACCTTGTGAACTATCTACCATGCTTCTATCCATGCAACTAGGCTATCCATGACTTAATTCTAATAAAAAGAGTTAATTTATAGCTTGGAGGAGGAAAAAGGGCTAAAAGAGGCTAATGAGGGGTTTAACACATGAAACGAGATTTGGAAGGGGAGAGAGGGGGTTAAATCCTTAGAAAACTTTATTATAACGTGAGAAATTACTTTGGAGCAGAAGGAAATCAAAAGTGCAATGGTAGAGTGTGATGGAGGACAAAATCCACAATGTGCGATGTCACAATCACAACTTTGCAAGTTTAAATCGATAGTAGTAAGGACTTAACAGAATAAACTACATTGTGAAAAGTGCAAAGTGTGATGAGTGATGTGGCGGGCTGCAAATCACAATATCGCAAGTTTAAATACATAGTGGTAAGGACTTAATGGAATGAACTAAAATGTGCAAAGTGTAATTTGTGATGCAGTGAAGGTTGCAGGTTGCGATCTACGATGTGGTAAGTTCAGTGAAGTGAAATTTGCGATACGGTAAAGGTTGCGGGCTACAATTTGCGATGTGGTAAGTTCAATGAAGTGTGATTTGCAATAGGATAAAGTCTGTGGGGTGCGATTTGCAATGGTGATGACGTGCCAGTGAAAATAATAAAGGGAAAAGTTGCGATTTGCGATATGCGAGGTCACAATATTTCAATTGCAAAAAATAAGAGGTAAGTGTTAAATTAAACGTTAACTATTGCGATTTGCAAAGTGAAAAGTACGATGGTTGGAGTATCGAGGAGAAAATGCAGAGATCGATTTTTCGGTGGTTATCAATGGTTTTCATGTGTTTTTCATAAAAAGGGGAAGCCAGTGAGAATAAGTGGAAAAAAGAGGACTGTAACAAAAGTGCACAGAGCGTAACAACAGAGATGGAAGGGAGATGGGGGATGAAGCAGGAGATGCTGAAAAACTTCCCTCTGGGCTATGTTTCATGTAATTTTTATCAACCTACCTATTTATGCAAGAAATATAGACAATATGTTCATGAGGATGCAAGCACGGATCTAATCTATTCCAAGAAATCATAAGCGAGAAAGAATTTTTGGTCTGTGGGAAAAGGTCTACCCTCCTCAAGCTCTATTTCTAGAGATGAGAGGGGAAGTTTGACCTCTAATGGAGTTTATCACTATTCTACCACTCTGTAAGAAGATTAAATATACAACTTAAGAGAAAAATAAGTGAAATAAAACATCAACCAAAATACTAGCAAACTAGCTAAATGTTCAGAAGAAAAACTAGCTAAATGACATGAAAGAAAAGAATGGAAATAACAGATAAGCTAAGGTACATGGGTTGGGCCCTAAGCCCAAATCTCTAGAACTAGATCAATAAAAATGGCATATCGCTATTTATTTCATAAAAAAATAGTTTGTTACATCCATCAAAGTTTTAACAGAGCCTCATGGCTTTACAAAAAAACTTTGAATCCAATGGAATGGAATGGAAGTGGAGTGGAATGGAAGTCGACTAGAATCAACTCATTAGCTAACTAACTAACTGATCCAGGTGGAATAATCGGGTACAAGTACAAGAGGCTTGAGTGCAAGGCTCAAAAATAAAAGTTTTCAAAAGATTCTCGAACTAGGTTCATGTTGTAGGTCTCGTCTTTCTGAATCTAATGGCACGAACTGACACTCGGTCAAGTCCGTATGAAGAAGTTATAAGTGGTCAAAGTTCCGAGGTTGACTTGGTGGTGGACGACCTTAAGGAAGGCACAAATTAGACACCGGCCACCGGATTCGACAGCTCGGAGCCCGATTCGGGTGAAATTGTGGCTTTGGTTAATTGCACTCCTTCGGTCAAAAGCGAATTTTTAAAAATGCATAATTAGTTTATTAAAACAAAAATTATTTTAAAAAAAAGGGGTGGCGAGGCCATGACCACATACCGTCGGCACCCGACCGCATGTCAAACATATTAAAAAATATATATATATGTATGGGGCGGCGGGTATGACCAATAGGACCCACGAAGCTCCCCACCAATATGGCATGTATTGGTTAAAACATATTCCAACGAATTTTAAATGGCGAAGGTGGTTGGGGCGGGCCGCCCAAAAAAAACAATATTATTTGTTTTTGTTTTTAAAACAAAAACGCGTGCTATGTTGGGAGAGGTGGGATTTGACCCCCCGACCTCTCCTCAACATTTTCTAAACTTTACCAATGCGCCAACGGTGGGACTTGGAAATGAAATCGTAACAATTTTTATATAAACTCGTCTTTTGATGCGCCCAAAATTTATGGAGAAGCGGGGGGGGTGCGCGCACGGAATTTGAGTTTTAATATGTTTTTTAATTGCGGACCGGTGCGCCCGAGACAATGGAGTAGTGCGCACGCGATTCGGGGTTATTATTTTATTGCGGGTGCGGTGGAACCATGAGTCGGAAAAGATGCGGGGCGGAACCTTGATTGGGCAAATTTTCGGGGGAGGTGAAATTTTGACTTTGTCGAATGGGACAAATTTTATGTCATTTCAGCACTCGACGCCATGAGTACGATGGCGTGCTCGGTTTACGCATACGATTTTTCGATTTTCTAGCCACTTTTGGAAGTGGACTATCATAGGTGTCGATTTTTGCATGTGAGCGAGTCATTTTCACCTTTCTCGATGCTACAAGATTGATGGTGTTTCGATTCAGCCTTGGTACTCGACCTTGAGAAAATGGCCGCATGAGGTATATGATGTGTATTCCATGTACTTCTTCATTTATTTCCGTTGAGATGCATTATGTCTTGCAGATCCGGTTGATACATGAGTTGTGGGATCTTGCTTTGTGTTGTTTTTGATGTACTTTCAGCTATGGATTTGTGTCATGTATGAGTCCCTTTTATGCCACATTGACGGGATGCTCCTTTTCATATGTGTATTTTTGAGATCCCTTGTTTGCCAGGATTGGCGGGTTACTCTTATTTATTACATGTCAGGTTATGGTCATGCGATGGGAGTCTTTCTTTATGTATGAGAGTTCTGCGGTAAGAAAATCTCTTGAAAGTCGAAGCCACTCACAAGTGAGGGAAA
Source organism: Pinus albicaulis (assembly GCA_034641835.2). NCBI lineage: Eukaryota > Viridiplantae > Streptophyta > Pinopsida > Pinales > Pinaceae > Pinus > Pinus albicaulis. The sequence continues at coordinate 12,023 of JAXQQM020092332.1, read as the reverse complement.
TTTTCCTTGTATGTCATAGGAAAGCACATCCATGTACATCTCTTCTTACGGCCCACATAATCGACGGCCTACACCATCTTGACAGGAGCTAGAATGTAGTCCCTCTGGACGAACTGCGATAAATGACGATGTGTTCTTATGATTGCGTCTTGTTCATTTATGTTCCTCTTATTCTGACTACGATTGTTCATTTAAGTTCTTTAACGTCTTAATTAAATACCAATTTATTTTATCATTAGAAGTAAAAAGGTCTTGGTTAAGGGGTATCAAGATTTTACCCTGGATCAAGTGGTATCGAAAGCGGTATTCTTGCTGATTGGATTGCGGGCGTGAAAATTGAACGTTTGCGAGTTGAGCCATGGAAAGTGTCGAGGACATGTATGAAACCATGCTCGGGGTGTCCCGAAAACGGACATATTGTACGAGGCACATAAGAAAAACAAGCGACATAGAACGAAGAATTGAAGACCCTCCTACATAAAAGAAGGAGGACAAACAACGATTGCGGCGCAGTTGCAAGCCACGATAGAAGCGTGGGAAGATTGGAAACGCAACAATGAAATTTTGCGAGTAGATCTGATGCCTTGAAGGCATTCCTACATGAAGAGAGGGGAGGAGAAGTAGCGGTTACGCTTCGGTTGCAAGCCACGACGAGCATGGGAAGATTTGAAACACAACAATGAAACTCTTCGGAAGAGATCATGATGCCTTAAAAGCATTCCTACGGAGAAGAGAAGGAGGAGACGCGGCCGATTTACCTTCAGCTACAATGCGTGCCGAGCATTAACGGAAGTGAAGCGCGAGCTTACTTGACTTTCACCAACCTGCATTTTGCAATCAACACATAAGGTAAATAGTGATTTTTCTTGATTTCTTCACATGATATAATTTCGGTTGGAAGTGTGGAGATACCAATCACGAATGCCGACGCATGAGGCTCCTCACTAAAATGGGGTACAAGGGGGAATTGGCATTCATGGCAGGCATCACCGAACCATTGGAGGTTGTGCGACGACCTCGTTATGCGGAGTTTTGGGGTACCATTGACGAAGGATGTTCGAAGGACATCAAAGGCAAACAGAATAATGATGAACTCTCGAGGAAGAGGAATGATAGGGACATAGCCATCGTTCCACGGCGATTGCACGTTGTAGTGAAGGAAGCCGAGGTGAGCTCCCCATCATCATGATGGCAGGAACCACCCCGGAGAAGGTATACCTAAGTCTCATTATTCCGAGTGCATTTTGACTATAAGAATGTTGATAATCACGGTCGTAAAATATGGCATCGTAAAACTTGTTTATTTTGTGGTTTAAATATCGCCTTGATTTCTAAGTCTTTGGAAGAGGATGACGTAGCAGGAAGAGGCAGCAGCATTCTCCCCAACGGGAAAGGAAATCATTTAAGCGAGGTTTGGAGGAAAAAGAACTTTTCACCCATTGCGGCCCAGTGGCCACCAAAGAGCCACATCTTTGAAACTTTCATCCGAACGGCGTAGTAAAGCCAAGGCGCTAGTGCATACACCGATCGAAAGAGTTGATCGGCAAACGGAAGTTCGCCACAGGGAAATGATCCACTTGTTTTAATAAATGAGAAGTGGTTCTTCTAGATTGTTTTTCTAGAGATGTTAAGCTTGTTATGGCCACGCTTATAAGTCATTTTTTGCATTTTTATTATGAAAGTGATGATGTGTTTCTATCACTCGTTTAAGCGACCATGACATTTCTTTTTGGCCTTGTTTTATGAGTCGTGTGTTAGATCTCTTTCATGTAAAAGTGATGATATGTTGCCATCATTTTGAGATGCGACGATTATGTTTTGGTCATGTTGTATGAGTCGTCGTGCATTTCTTTCATGTAAAAGTGATGGGGAGTTTTGCCATCACTTCGAAATGCGGCAGTAGAATACAGTCTTGTAATTTTGTTGATGTATGATTTCCATTTTCTTTGTAAACGACCCTTAAGTACATGTTATAAACTCGTGGCAAGTATGGAAATATCACAGGTCATTATTGGTCACATTGAGAATGTAATGTTCATTGCGGCTTTGGGCGGTATTGGCATTCGATTAGAAGGAAAGAAGTGAAGGAGTCTTTAAGGGATGCGAATTTTTCGGACATTTGCATTTCTACGTTGCGGTGTTGGCTTTGCATCTCGATTCCGAAGTACGTGAGGTGAAGGAATCTTGAGGGTGTACCTTTTCAGACATTTGCATTTTCACGATTTGCGGTGTTGGCTTTACATCTTGATTCGAGAGTACGTGAGATGAAGGAGTCTTCAAGGGATGTGCCTTTTCGAGACATCGCATTGCGGCGGTTGCGGATGATGGCTTTGCATCTTGGTTCCGAAGTACGTGAGGTGAAGGAGTCTTCAAAGGGATGTGCCTTTTCGAGACATTTGCATTCAGCATTTGCGGGTGTTGGCTTTGCATCTTGACTACGAGGTACGTAAAGTGAAGGAGTCTTCCAAGGGATGTGCCTTTTCGGACATCACATTGTAGCCGGTTGTACATGATGGCTTTGTATCTTGATTCGTCGCGAGGTGAAGGAGTCATGTGGGGATGCGCCTTTCAACGACATTTGCATACGAGTTGATGATACGTAAAGCTTGATGCTTTTGGAGGACAAAAGCTCTCGATCAAGGAGGTTTGATCCGGTGGAATAATCGGGTACGGGTACAAGAGGCTTGAGTGCAAGGCTCGAAAATAAAAAGTGTTCAAAGATTCTCGGGTGAGTTCATGTTGTAGATCTCATCTTTACCGAATCTAATGGCGTAAGAACGGCACTCAGGTAAAGTCGAAATGTAATTATAAACGGTCAAGTTCTAGGTTGACTTGGTGAGCTGAAGCGGCCAGGAAGGAAAAAATTAGACTTTTTAGGCCACGGTTAAACAGCTCGGGCCAGATTCGGGCGAAATTATAAACTTGGAAATGGAGAATTTACCTCATAGTTAAAAATAAATTTTTAAAAATACATTGTTTATTAAAACAAAATTATTTTAAAAAAGGGGTGTGACATTCTTATACAGTCGACGCAACATATGTCAAACATATTAAAAATATATATCCCTCACTAACAACGGTCGGCGGGCCATGACCCCGCGAGACCCACGGAGCTCCCACCCGATATGGCATGTATTGGTTAAAACATATTAACGAATTTTTAAATGGCGAAGGTGGTTGGGCGGCCCTTCAAAAAAAACAATATTATATTGTTTTTAAAACAAAAATGCGATGCTATGTTGGGAAGCTGAGGATTTGACTGAAGCCTCTCCTCTAACATTTTCCGCTTTCTAATGCTAGCAATTGAGACTTGAGTAAAATCAACCCAACAATTTATATAAACTCATCTTTTTACCCGAGTCGCCATCGTGGGCTTGAAGTGCGCACGGAATTGAGTTTTAATATTTTTTAAGTACGGAACCCGGTACACCGGAACAGTAGACGGTGCACACGCAGTTAGTTATTATTTTTTATTGTAGGTGCGGTGGAGACACGCCCAAGTGAGAGAAAAGATGCGGGCGGAATTCGATTATGAGGCAAGTTTTCGGGAGGGTGAAATTTTGACTTTGTCCAAAATGCGACAATTTTATGTCATTTCAACACTACTCGATGCCACGAGTCGATGGCGTGCTCGGTTCACCATCTAAGTTTTTTTATTTTCCAGCCACTTTTGGAAGTGGACTATGCGGTGTCGATTTTTGCATGTGAGCGGTCATTTTCACCTTTCTCGACGCTACAAGATTGATGGTGTTTTCGGATTCGGGTAGCAAGGCTGCTCGGCCCTTCGGCAAATGGCCGCATGAGGTATATGATGTGTATTCCATGTAATTCTTCATTTATTTCTCGTTGAGATGCATTATATCTTGCGGATCACGGTTGATACATGAGTTGTGGGATCTTTCTTTGTGTTGTTTTTGATGTACTTTCGGTATGGATTTGTGTCATGTATGAGTCCTTTTTATGCCACATTGGCCGGATGCTCCTTTTCATATGTGTATTGTTGAGATCCCTTGTTTGCCGAGTTGGCGGAGTTTACTCTTATTTATTACATGTCAGCTATGGTCATGCGATGGGATTCTTTCTTTATGTATGAGAGTTCTGCTAGGTAGAACATCTCTTAAAGAGATCAAGCCACTCTGCCGTGAGGAAATTTCTCCTTGTATGTCATAGGAAAAGCATCCATGTACATCTCTTCTTACGGCACATAATGCGGTGGCCTACACCATCTTGACAACGAGGCCGGAGATGTAGTCCTCTGGACGAACTACGAGTCATCAAACGATGTGTTCTTATGATTGCTTTGATCTTTTTCATTTATGTTCCTCTTATTTACGGCTACGGTTGTTCATTTAAGTTCTTTAACGTCTTAATTAAATGCAATTCTATTTATGATAGAAGTAAAAGGTCTTGGTTAAGGGTATCAAGATTTTACCCTGGATAAAACGCGTGCTATCTTTGGAGGCGGATTTGACCCAAACTTCTCCTCAACGTTTCTAAACTTTACCAATGCGCCAACGGTGGGACTTGGGTAAGTCTTCCCGGCAATTTTATATATTCGTCTTTTTACCGGTGCGCCCAAGCTATGGAGAAGCGGGGGGGTGCGCGCACGAAATTTGAGTTTAATATTTTTTTTAATTGCGGACGGTGTGCCCAAACAATGGAGCGACACGCACGCGGTTCGAGGTTATTATTTCTTTATTGCGAGTGTAGTGGAACCATGAGTCGGAAAAGATGCATGCGAACCTCGATTGGGGCAAATTTTCGGGAGGGTGAAATTTTGACTTTGTCCAAATAGGACGGAATTTTATGTCATTTCGGCACTACTCGACGCCACGAGTCGATGGCATGCTCGGTTGCACGCCCAGGTTTCGATTTTCTAGCCACTTTTGGAAGTGGACTATGCGGTGTCGGATTTTTGCATGTGAGCGATCATTTTCACCTTTCTACGACGCTACAAGATTGATGGTGTTTTGATTCGGCCCTTGGTATATTGTATGAAGCAAATGAGCGCATGAGGTATATGATGTGTATTCCATGTACTTCTTCATTTATTTCTCGTTGAGATGCATTATGTCTTGCGGATCCGGTTGATACATGAGTTGTGGGATCTTGCTTTGTGTTGTTTTTGATGTACTTTTCGGTATGGATTTGTGTCATGTATGAGTCCCTTTTATGCCACATTGGCGGGATGCTCCTTTTCATATGTGTATTGTTGAGATCCCTTGTTTGCGAGTTGGCGAGTTACTCTTATTTATTACATGTCGGCTATGGTCATGCGATAGGGTCTTTCTTTATGTGGGGATTACGCGGTAGAACATCTCTTAAAGAATTCAAGCCACTCTATCGTGAGGCAATTTTTCCTTGTATGTCATAGGGAAAGCACATCCCATGTCACATCTTCTTGTTTATGTCTGACCTACACCGTCTTGACTTAGGGGCCGGAGATGTAGTCCTCACGGACAAACTTCGTTATCAAACGGTGTGTTCTTATGATTCTTTGATCATTGTTCTGCTACCTCTTATTTACGGCTACATTTGTTCATTTAAGTTCTTTAACGTCTTAAATTAAATGCAATTCTATTTGTAAATTGATAAAGGTCTTGGTTAAGGGGTATCAAGATTTTACTGGATCACTAACCCCTTCCTAGCTATAGTTATACTCTATTTATTCTATAGGGAAGCTACCAAAAACTCCCTTGAAAATGGTGATTGAGTCGATTTAACTCCAAGTAAACATAGATGGAGTGCCCTTCGTCTTGATTGCTTGGGCACTCTTGGAATTCAATTTGGCACGGAGACTCCAAGTGAAGTATGGCTTGAGTGCACTTCGTATTGAGTTTCTTGGTTGCCTCTAAATTTTAATTTCTGGACGGGATATCATGATGATCCTTTGGTTGCCTTTGAGAGTTAAGGAGGGTGAAAAATCCCCTTGAATCTCTCTAAGATTTCTCCTTAATTTCTTGATGTTGTGCTCATTTATTCTTCAATCACGATGTTCCGGTGGTAGGGAGCAAGTCCCTAAATCATCTCCTTCTCCAAATCTATATAATACGCAAATATTATCATAATATTCTACAAAAATAACCAATATTAGGAAAAAATATGTAACTACCTTTAATCCTTCCTCGAAGACATATTAAAGCATGAAAACATTATTAAGTGCGAAGGAGAGATTTAATATATCCTTTTATATGTGCATAAGGAAGGTAGATGGGCCTAATAAAGGTTAGATGGGCTTTGATTTTATGTCTAATTTAGGGCCCAGCCATCACTTACACCTCTTTTGAAACTATTACTCATCCTGCGAGAAACCTATTCATCTCCTCCTTGCCTTAGGGTTCTTCTTGCATGTTGGCTTATTTCATTTTCTTTTCTTGTCCCATGTGCTACTCCCCTTGCTAATCTTCTTGCTATTCTTCTTGCATTTATTTTTGTAGGTCTTGCATGGAGGTGCTTAGGTGCTTTAATAAAATCTATTTTGCATGGTAAGAGGTGGTGGATCCACCTTTTATGCTATTTTCCTTCTTTTCTTTTTCTCTTTTTTTTTTTCTTTCTTTTCCTCTTCTTTTCCATTTTTTTTTTTGCATGCAAAATAAACTCGAGTTCATTTTTACATTTAGCGGGTTCACCCTTGGTTATCCCTTTGGAACTCCTTGTATTTTATTACAATGTGGTACACTTCTTTGCTTACTTTGTCAAGTCATTTTTTTACATTTGTCTTGTTTCTTTCTTGGTGGAAAAAAATGAGGCTAGTTGCTAGAATAAAAATTTGAGATTGCTCTTGCTACTAAGTTAGTTATAAAAACCTTTCTTGATCACACTTTTTAATGTTTTATTAAGCTAAAATAGATTCGAAGAAAGGTTTTATGATTGCATACACGAGCCTTACCATTGATTTTCTTTTGCATGTGATGTGAGGATGTTGATATAGGTTTTGAAGGAAATTTATCTTTGGTGGTTACGAGTACGCATTTGATAATACGCTAGAGGTCCTTTTTGGAGTTTACGAGCATAGGAGGAGGAAGTCTAAGTTTGACTACCTTTGACTAAAGTGTTGAACAAATTTTATTTTTGTGCCAACTTGCTGTGTTCTTCTTGCAAGGTTGGAGATCACTTGCATTCATTAGAGAGATACATGGAGAAGTACATTTTTTTTTTTTTTTTTTTTTGGAGGCCTACGGTGGCTCAAGTAGAGTTTTTCAACTAGAAGGTCTTCCTAGGCACCTCAAAGGGAGATTTTCCTCTTTAGGATATTTTATTTTCTTTCTCTTTATTCAACTTGATAGTAGCCTCTGTGGAGGTTTTCAATTAGTGAGCCAATCTCAAATGCCTCAAAAGAGGTTTTAGCTAATATTTTATTGTTTTCCTTTTCTCTCTCTCCTTTTTTTGTGATTTCTTTACTCTAATTGAAAAAAAAAAAAACCTTTCCAAGTATATGAATACTTCCAGTAGGACCATGTGTACATCGAGATGGAAAATAAAATGAGGTGCACGCTTTGAATACATGTTCTGGAATGTACCTGAATATAAGAGATGAATTTCTTTTGGTTGGGATTGTATCGAAATTACTATTGGAGAAAAGTGTGTTGCTGTGACTTAATGATTGTTTGGAACCATATGTCGATATAGTTATGATGCCCCTAGTTGACTTGTTCGGTTGGATCACCTTGTATGTCCTCATTTATATTAGGGCAGTCAAATCTTCCTCTTTTTGCTAATTGTTCTCTTCAACACATGGAGGACATCTTTGGTAAACATGAGGAACTCTCTCAACACACGATTATGATATATGATCTTCATCGAGTGTAACACTTGACTCCTTGATCTCCTCATTTGAATCTCTTTTTTCTTGATGTTGTCATGCAATGACATTAATAAGGTCTCTATTTTGCAATACCTTTCTTGAGTAAGATGCAGAGACCATTTAGATCGAAGGGATATGTTTGGTAGTGTTGTACCTTAGCATTATAAATGGATTGAGATACTTCATGGTGTGGGTTTGGAAATGGTGGTACAAGTAGGTGAGTGGGGGGTGGATATATGAGATGGATGTTGTCGAGGTTGTGGTTGTGGTAGAGGTGGATGGTAGGGATAACATGGTGGGTATGGAGGATATGGAGGGAAATATTGAGGATATTGTGGATTTTCCCAATAAGGACCTTTCGAACCATGTTGGTAGGATTGGTTTTGAGGGTGAGGTTGACGAGGGTTGCTAAGGAGAGAGTGTATCTTAATTAGTTGGAGATGGATGTAGATAAACTTGAAATTGTAGGATCCTTGCATGATATCGAGTTGACTAGGTTTCGAGGGTATCCTTGGAGCTACATAACATAGCTTCTTTGGTGATTGCCTTGCTTTCAATTGTCTTCTTGGTAAAATTCTTTAAACTAGGGGAATGATGAACAACATTTAGTAGCGTATGATTATGCATGGATAACAAAAATATCAACTTCTTCTCTTTGCTCATTTTCATTCTTAACATTTCTAATTGTTCACTTAGATTGCTAATAGTTTCTATTTGAAGTTATCAAGAAAATTTCCAAGTTCATCTTGCCTTACCAATGTTGATGTTGATTTACTTACTCTTTCCCTTCCTCTTGATATGTGATTGTATGTTTCACAAATTTCTTCAAATGACAATTCGTATAGATCTCCTCTACTCATGAGATTAAGGAGATCAATCGACTCATCCCTAATTTCTCTAAGTAAGAGGGTTTTTAGTGTGTCAAATCATAGATGATACGATTTTTCCCTCTTAACATTATACATGAACCTCTCTATTAGATCCTCGAGAGCTCTCATATTATTCTTCGTTCATTAAAAATTTCTTCTCTAAGATCACGATCTTTATATTTTTCTAGAAATATCTTTTGCATATGATTCCATGATCTTATTGAATTAAGACCTAGACTCGTGAACCATTGAAGAGGTCTATCCTTGATAATATTGTAGAAAAAAATCTCGGTTTTTGAGTGCATGATAAGTAGCCATAAGACCTACAAAGTATCTCAAATTCAAAGAGAAATGTTTACGGATCCTCTTTCCTCATACTATGGAAGTTGGGAAGGAAAGATGGAGGATTTTGTTCATAAGTACAACGTGTCCATATCTTGAATGGGAAACCCAATAAGATCTTCTTCATTTTCATCATATCCATCCATCTCTTCTTCCTTCAAAAGCATATCGTCATGTGGGTCTTACCGCACCATGTGGTGGTCAAGTGGGGGGGGGGGGGGGGGGTTGGTATTGGAGAAGTATATATATATATATATATATATATAGTGAAAAGATTCTTAGTATCCCTACTCCTATGAGGCATGAATTTTTTTTTTTTTTGTATTTTTCAATATTTCAGAAACAACATGAAAAAGGAAAGAAAAAAAGAATTCTAAAACAGAATCAAAGCATCTACTAGACACCTCCCTATCAACGATGCCAAAAAGTGGTGAGCTCTAGTATTGCACCATGAGTGATACAACTCTGAGGGGATGCCCTACTTTAGTTTATCATCCTGGGGTTCATACAAACTTTGAGGTAACAGTGCTATATACACAACAGATGCATTATGTTCATGTCATCCTCTTACGCTTCCACGAATTGGTGTTTATTTCTTAAACTATGAGAACAACTGGAAAGTAAATTGATGGAAGGAAATGATAGAAAGGAAACTAAAATAAATTTCTGAAAGGAAATGACAAGAAAGAGAACTAAACTGAATTGCTAACAAGAAATCACAAGAATGCAACTAATTTAATTCATAGAAAAAGAAATAGTAGAAATGAAACTAATTCTAACCCACAATTAACTTAGATAAACGACTTAATGCACTCTACTTACCCTATGATCTATCTACCATGATTCTATCCATGAAACTAGGCTATCCATAACCTAATTATAATTAAAATTATTTTATTTACAGCTTGGAGGAAGAAAAAGGGCTAAAAGAGGCTAATGAGGGGTTTAACACATGAAACAAGGTTTGGAAGCGGAAAGAGGGGGTCAAATCCTTAGAAAAATTTATTATAATGTGAGAAATGACTTTGGAGCGGAAAGAACTCAAAAGTGTGATGGCGGAGTGTGATGGATGACAAAAGCCGCGATGTGCGATGTCAGAATCACAACTTCACAAGTTTAAATGGATAGCAGTAAGGACTTAACAGAATAAACTAAATTGTGTGAAGTGCGAAGTGCGACGAGTGACGTGGCAGGTCACAAATCATAATATCACAAGTTTAAATGGATAGAAGTAAGGAATTAACATAATGAACTAAGATGTGCGAAGTGAGATTTGTGATGGAGTGAAGGTTGCGGGCTATGATCTGTGATGTGGTAAGTTTAGCAAAGTGCGATTTGCGATATGGTAAAGGTTGCGGGTTGCAATCTGCGATGTGGTAAGTTTAGCGAAGTGCAATTTGCTATAGGATAAAATCCAGAGGGTGCGATTTGCGATGGAGATGACCTGGCATTGAAAAGAAGAAAAGGAAAAATTGCGATTTGCGATATGGGATGTCGCAATATCACAATCGCAACGAACGAGCGGTAAGTGTTTAAGTAAACATTAAATGTTGCGATTTGTGAAGTGTGACGTGTAGTGGTAGGAGTCTCAAGGATAAAAGGCAGAGGTCTGGTTTTTAGTGGTTTTGAATGGTTTTCACGTGTTTTTCATAAAAAGGGAAAGGCAGTGAGAATAAGTGGAAAAATGCAGAGTGTAATAGCAGTGCGTAGAGCCTAACAACAAATATGGAAGGGAGATGGGGGATGAAGCAGGAGATGCTGGAGAACTTCCCTCTGGGCTATGCTTCCTGTACCTATTATCAACCTCTCTATTTATGTAATAAATACAAACAATATGTTCATGTGTATGTAAACACGAATCTAATCTATTTCCAAGAAATCATAAGTGAGAAACCATTTTTGGTCTGTGGGAAAAGGTCTATCCTCCTCGAGCTCTATTGACAGAGTTGATAGGGGAGGGATGACCTCTTACAGAGTTTATCACTATTATACAACTCTGTAAGCAGATTAAATATACAATAAAATACAATAGGAAGTGAACTAAAACATCAATAAAAATACCAGCAAACTAGCTAAATGTTCAGAAGAAAAACTAGCTAAATGACATGAAAGAAAATAATGGAAATAGTAGAGAAGCTGAGGTACATGGGTTGGGCCCTAACCCACGAGCCCAACTCTCTGGAACTAGATCAATAAAAATGGAATCTTTCTACTCATTTCAGAAAGAAATATTATGTTACATCCAACAAAGTTTTAATAGAGACTCATGGCTTTTCAGCAAAACTTCGAATGGAATGGAATGGAAGTGGAGTGAAATGGAAGTCGACTAGAATCAAGTCGATGGCTAACTAACTAACCCCTTCCTAGTTATATATATGCTCCATTTTTTCTACAAGGAAGCTAAAAAAAACTCCCTTGAAAATGGTGATTGAGTTCACTTTGAATCCAAGTAAACATAGATTGAGTGCCCTTTCTCTTTAGTTGCTTGGCTGCCTCTTGGAATTTAATTCGCTGGAGACTCCAAGTGAAGTATGGCTTGAGTGCACTTGGTCTTGAGTTTTTTGGCTACCTCTGGAATTAGAATTGCTGGAGGGGGATCTAATGAGGATCCTTTTGCTGCCTTTGAGAGTTAAGGAGTGTGGGAAATTCCCTTGAATATCTCTAAGATTTCTCCCTAATTTCTTGATGTTGTGCTCTTTTATTCTCCAATCCTTATCTTCCAGTGGTAGGGAGCAAGTCCCTAAATCATCTCCTTCTCCAAATCTGTATAATATGCCAATTATTCTCACAATATTCTACAAAAATAACCAATATTAGGCAAAAATATGCAACTACCCATAATCCTTCTTAAGAACATATTAAATCATAAGAAAACATTAGTAAGTGCAGAAGGAGAGATTTAATATATCCTTTTATGTGCATAAGGAAGGTAGATGGGTCTAAGAAAGGTTAGATGGGCCTTATTTTATGTCTAATTTAGAGGCCCATCAGAGCGTTGTCTGGAGGTC
>JAXQQM020079740.1:0-15640 GCA_034641835.2 Pinus albicaulis | reverse complement strand
GACCTAGCCTCCCTTTGACTTGACCTCTTCAATCAGTGTCCTTGAGCTTCCCTGAGCTTCTCTGTGGCACCAACTCTCTTAGAAGTCCTCTTCTACTCCTAAAACCTATTATACTATCTCTCTAACATATTAATCATCCAAATTAGGCTGTTCATTTAATCAAAATGACAATTGGCTCCCCTTTATATATATATTACACAGCGTTTGCTTTGAGGCTCCACTGAAACTATACCTTAAGTTATTTTGGCTCTGAAGTCTCCAAATGTACCATCATAAACCTGCACTCATTGGATTCATAAGGTTCAATATGATATAATGACTATTGAACACAGGAGCTAGCCTCTGGATGTTTTGTTGACCTCTATTCTCCCTAATAATGGCTCATGGTGGCCCTTGGAACTTATACGAACAAATGCTCAAGTCCTCAATGTCTAGCACAAACCTGTGTCTCATATAATGCTCTAATTAGTTTGTTTACCACGATAATTGTCACCAGTCCCTACCATTCCCCAAATCGATTGCAAAGAGGACCCATTTTGTGACCTGTGAACAATGTCATGCCTTGAAACCATTATCAATGCATTCCTCTAAACATGAGCTTCAATTGCCCTAAAGACATCTCCTTGCAAAAAACCATGAAAACATCTCCTTTTGCATTGGCGCGGGCGGACAGTTCATCACTCGCGCCAATGGGGAAAATCCTACAAAGAGGCCGCGCCAACTGGCGCTCTGTCCCAGAGCAGCAGTCGCGCCAGCCAATTTAAGGAGTGTTTTTTAAATAAAGATGGCGAAAGTTGTGTTTCAACAAACTCAGAAACCATTGCCTATCTTGAGTTGGGAGGTTTGGCTGCGGGAGTTCCATGGAAGGGAAGTGGTTTGCCACCTCTCATGGAACCTTCCTTGATGATAGGGCCAATCCCACAATAATAGGGATCCCAACTCCCTCCTTCCCCATCTATAAAAGCTTGCCTATTGCCATTGCAAGCTGGTCTTGAAGTGCCTAAGCTTTGAATCTCCAAATTCCCAAGAGCCTTTGTGTTGTAAGAGCCCTCTTTCTTCCCTTAAGGCCGACTCAAGTAAGGAGACTATCGTCGAGAGACTCTAGAGAGGTTTGCCCTTTCCCTGGCGAGCTTTGCGAGACGTGAACGACTGGGGACCCTTCCGAAGGAGACCGCGGCGTCAGAACATTGGTTGTACTCTCTTTTGATTGTTATTTAATGAATGATTACGGTTATGGTTCCACTCTGTTTTCACTTATGTTAATAACGAGTTATATCCTTTCTGACTGATATATAGTTGCGTATTTTGGATTTTATGCTTGTATTCGTGTTGTTTCTTGCATGTGCAGGTGTCCATCCACGGAGATCGTGGGAGGATCGTGATCTGCCGAGGCTGAGGAATGGGAACGCTCTCTTCTACGGATCATAGCATTGGATTCCAGGTAGGCCTCCATCTTTGGTCTTTTATTCGTAACTAGGAACTTGCGTTGTAACATTTGATGATTGTTGCTAGACCCCTGCTGGGCTAGTAGGGATCGCCTCTGTCCGCAGAGGGGATTTACCTCCTCAACAATTTGGCGACTCTGCTGGGGATCGTCTAGATTTCACTGTCTCGTTTAGATTGTCTCGTTTTGATTATTTTATGATTTTCCTTGCTTGGTTAGCCTTCTGGGCTGGGTTCTTTTGCTGTTTTTTGCTTCTTGGTTTGCTTAGTTTACATTGATCTGCTTTTGGAGTAGTTCCCTTTTGTTTTTGGCTGAGAAACTCGACTGGCGCGCTTTTTAGCCCGACAGTCGCGCCAATTGGCGCATGTTGCTTTTGTATAGCCCGCGCCAATTGCTTTCTGGCGCCAGTTGCAGCCTTACAGTCGCGCCACTCCTGTAGGGTTTTTGAGTTTGCTCAGTTTTGAGCTCTCTGGGTTTGGTCAGTGCTTTTCTTCTTGATTTTTCGACTACCTGAGTGTGTTGGAGTCCTGTTTGACTGGGAATTTGCCTTCATCCTTTGGTTGTTTGCTTTTATCTATCGATTTCACGTTTTAAGCCCTAGGGCATCTAGTGGCTTTGTGTATCGAGCCCTCCTTGGGAGTTTTGGTGTTTCATTTATCCAGTCAACTCTCTGATTGCTCCTCTGCATTCTTTTAGTAGTTGTTCACTGTTTTGTTGCGATTTTTGGGTGATTGCTCGTTTCTTCATTCAAATTTCATTTGGTCTTGCTTTGGGCCTAGATCACACGGTCCATTGGAGCCTTTGAGTATTTTTCTTGGTTTTGAGAGACTTTGGTCGATTTGGGATCTGATTGCTTGTGTCATTGAGTGAAATTTGTTCGTTTTGCTCTCTCAATATCGTTTCTCAAGTTGTTCCGTTTGTTTTCAGTTTGTTTAGTGCATTTAGCTATCAAACGTTGAAAATTACAAAAAAAAAATCTCTTGTGCTTTTGGTTGAATTAGTGCAAATTGAAATTTTTCGATTTTACTAGTAATTAGTGATTTGAATGAAAAGTTTTCAATTTCATTAGTTGCATTAGAGATCTCATTGTTTGTCTTCCAATCATTTGGTTTGTGTAAAGACTCTCAACTCTTCTGTAGCTAGTTTTCATCGAACGAAATGGTCTACTGTGGCATGTAGCTTTGCATTTAGGAGTCTTTGAAACAATACATTCGTTAGGGCCTGAAAATTGAAACCTAATTGAAGATCAACTTTAAAATCCACTCAATTAACCTAAGGCAGCATTGAAATCTAACGAAACATATTTAGAGGTCTAGGCTAGAGACGTGTTCCGGCGTCTTTAAACCTAGCATCTGTCATTCGCCTTTTGGCTTTAGACAGCGCTAGTACGGACTTGTGCTCCCCGTACCATCGTTTATATAAAGGGAGACCCCTCTAGGTTTTCAATCCTTTATCCACAGGAAGCCGAGTCTGCCGCCCTATACCCGTGATACACCGAACACAGCATTCGGGGAGATTTCCTGCATGTATGGAAAGTCCTTGGTTGATTTCTTTTTCATTATTAAAACCAAGGTGTATATTGCAGTTCACGGTTATTTGGTACACCCTTTGTGCCTAGTATTCCTGAGCATTCATTTGGTCTTTTCTGACTCCCTAAAATTGAAAATACCGTCAAGCGCTTGTCCTTTCATGCTTGTGTCAAATCTGAAAGAGATAGAGTCATCTTTTATCGTTTCTCGACTCTTAAAACATGAAACGGTGAAGTTTCTTATTTTTCAATGTGGTAAAAATTAATCACCCACGATTATACGCCCTGTTAGATATTGCTTGTTGACCGTTTGATCGTGTGTCTTGACTCTTTTTCAGCCCGTGTGTGTGTTTGCTTCTTTTTCTCTGTCTGTTTTCCACAGTGGCGGAACCTTCGGTTTCGTCTACTAGTAGTCCTTACACGGACGATTCTTCAGACGCTTCCCAATCCTCTGCTGAACCGCAGCAACCTCTTGTTTCCGAGTTTCCTCACGGGGGACCGGTTCTTGCTGAGCAACCCTTTGGAGGACCAGTTGAGTTCAATTGGCCCTTTTCGAACCCTGTGTCTGAATTGAGATTAGGAGCTGATTTCCTTTCTCTTACATCGGGTTCGCCTTTTGTTGCTGCTGTATTTCCTCCTAGTCCTCGCCGTCTCTTGCGAGATTTAACGGCAGGATCAACCATGAGTGATTCTGGTGAGGAAATCCCAACGTCTGGTGAAGACTATCAGCTCTTCCCACGAAGATTGTTTCAGGGAGACAACTCTGAGCTGGCTGACATGTCAACAGCCAGTCCTTCTTTACCACAGGGATACAGATTTCTGGGTCAGATCATTTCCACCGCAGCCTCTATGGGAGTATCATCTCCTGCTTCGAGGCCAGCTGCTACTACACCCGGGGTGTCTCCTCAGACGACTGTTACTTCTGTTCCCGTCCGGCCCACTGTCTGTGTGGTCGCCTCTTCTCCTGTTGTCATGGCATCTGCTGCAAGGGCTGTGCCAACTCCTGAATATGTTTATCTAGTGACTACTATACCAGAGAATATCTCTCCAGAGGAGTATCGGTTGTCTTTGCAACAACCGAACGCTGAGGTTGGACCGTCCTCCCAAGATCCTAACCGTTCTTACTTTTCGCACTATGCACAGGACGGTACTCCCATCTATGCTTTCCCAGGTCAGTATGATGAGCACGGGGAGATTTTGCGTCTACCTGCTCCTGAGGCTTATCTCTATGCTCAAGGTTTACCTTATAACCAGGTTTATAACCCGCAAGGACAACCTTTCCAAGGCCAACCTGCGGGCCAACCTGGCTATCTTTATGATCCACAGGGGCAGCCCATTCAAGGCTATCCTGTCGGCCAACAAGGGCCATCGTACAGTCCGCAAGGACAGTATTATAGCCCTTCTGGTCAACCTGTTCAGCCTCAGCCGGGGTATCAACCGGGACTGGTCTATGGTCCTGGGGGGAAAATCCAGCCTTCTTTACCGATGCAACCGCAGTATCCTGTTGTTTCTAACGTTGCATATCAGCCGGGACCATCCTATGGTTCTGCTTCAGGTCAAACCGGTTTCCAGCAAGCACCTGGTCCTGTTCCACCACCAGGCCAACCAGTTCATCCGGTACAACCCGGTGTCCCGCCTCCAGGCCAACCGGCCCATCCGGTACAACATGGGGCTCACTTACAGCCAGGTCAACCTGCGCAACCGGCGCCGCCTATCTATCCGGGTCAACCTGGTCATTCAGGTCAGCCCTCTCAGTCGGGTCAACCTGGTCATTCAGGTCAGCCCTCTCACCCGGGTCAACCTGTTCACTCGAGCCAGCCCTCTCAGTCGAGTCAACCTGTTCATTCAGGGCAGCCCGCTCATTCCATTAACCCTGCTCAGCAACCGACTCATTCAATGCCACAGCCAAATCAACAGCTGCGCCCTACCTATCAGGCTCCACAGGGTTCCACTTTTCAGCAGCCTGCTCATCCTCAGAGTGGTTATTATCCTCATGGTCAATCTCAACCGAACTATAACCACCCCAGAGGCTCTCAGTATTATCCTCCTCCACCCGGTTTTACCTATACTCAGCAGCCAAATCCGAACGCTACTTACACCAGGCCGACATATAACCAGGGTCCATACCCTGGTTATCAGGCCCCACACTCTGGTTACCAGCACCCAAATCAGTCTGGTTACATGACCTACACCCCCTACGGTCAGAATCCTGCGGGACAGAACCCATGGGGGCAAGGATATTCAAAACCGTTGTGGAGTACAGGTAATGGTCCTCATCCTGGGTCTGGCATGCCGGTCAATCTGCCATTGCCGTTCCTGGCCACCTTGGAGTTGCCAGATGTTTCAAAGTTGACCAATGATCCGATTTTACATAATCCATATTGGCCTCCGGTTCCCACGAAGATACCAGGCGATTGCCCCAAGTTTGAGGGAAAAGCTGGAGAGGACCCCCAGGCGCATGTGATGACGTATCATCTTTGGGTTCGTCTAACTCTTGGGTCGACGATTCGATTCGCCTGCGCCTCTTCCAGCATACTTTAACTGGAGCTGCTGCTAAGTGGTACATAGAGTTATCCCACGGCATTTTCCAAGATTTCAATTCTTTAGCCATGGCTTTCCTCACGCACTTCCAGTTACCAGTTCGTTATGAAGCCGGGACGCACCTCCTGACTTCTCTGAAGCAGGACAAAGCCACTCACATCTCTGATCACATTTAGGAGTGGCGGCACCGTCGTAGACTGATCAAGTTTCACATACCTGATCAGATACTGACCCACTGGTTCACCACCTCCTTTGTGAATAAAATCGCTCAGGATATTGCGATGGGAGCGTGTGTGACGGAGGAACAGGCCATTGCGCGTTCCCAATATCTGGATCTTGTATATTCTCAGTCCGGCACGCTTTATGATATCTTGCCTGATGCCCCGCGGTCCGGAACCTCTAAGGCTCCGTCTACCCCTGCGGTGGATGGTGTCATTGGTTCTGTCTCTCAGAATTCGAAGAAATCTTCGAATGGGAAGCAGAAGTCTAATTCTTCCAACAATGCTCCTGCTAATCCCGCCCCCTCCGATTCTGGTAAAACCGCGGAAGTGAATGCCGTTCAGGCCAATCCTACGGAGAAAACTTCCAAGGGGAAAAAGAAGGGCAAAGGAAAATCTAAATCTGATGCCCCAAAGCCAGAATCTAAATCTCGCACTGAGGATGGCTCTCAGCGTAAACTGAAGTACCCTTGCCTCATTTGTGAAGGGGACCATTATACTAAGGATTGTCTACGATGATTCGAGGTTAGTCAACTTCTCAAAGGCCCTAAAGGGACTCCAGCTGTTCTAAAAGAGCCATTCCCATCTCAGCAGACCCAGATGGTCGAACAGCCGTCACCATCTGCACCATTTGGGTCCCAAGTTTTCATGATGAAGAGTGTTGCACCTATCTCTGTCGCTACGCGTTCGAAGGATTACAACGAATCGCGGCAGGCACCCAGGAAGGCAGTTGCGGATGGACCGCCTCCCCTACCTGCCTCCGGTTCGTTGGAAATCGAGAAGCCTACTCCTGAACCCGTTGTGAAACCACCTTCTAAAGGTGTCCTTCGAAGATCTTCTTATAATCCGAATGCTCGTGCCGCTCAACATTACAACATTGTTGAGGATTTGGCACAGGCGCCGTCTGCTATGTCTGCGCTAGAAGTTCTTCAAAGTTGTCCTTCGCAACGGAAGGCTTTACTGTCTGCGATCGGGGGCATTGATCCTGCCGACTCGAGTCTTCTCACCTTCGATTTAGAGAATTTCACTCCCCGGCTTCCACATCAAATCGCTCTTATTATTCAAGTCGGGATTAACGGTCTGAACATTCATAGGGCCGTCGTGGATGAAGGTGCATCTACCTGCGTTATGTCCTCCGCTTGCTGGAAGGCCATCGGCTCTCCGGCCATTTCGTCATCTCCCAATGCCCTTGAGGCATTTGATGGTCGGGAATCCAAACCCCTGGGTGTTCTCGAGAGTCTAGCGATCACATTACAGGGGAAAACTGTCAACGTGGAAGTGGAAGTGGTTG
Organism: Pinus albicaulis; assembly: GCA_034641835.2. Taxonomy (NCBI): domain Eukaryota; kingdom Viridiplantae; phylum Streptophyta; class Pinopsida; order Pinales; family Pinaceae; genus Pinus; species Pinus albicaulis. Next base: position 8,618 of record JAXQQM020079740.1, on the reverse strand, counting down.
ACGCTAAACTCAACTACAATATACTTCTTGGCCGCAGCTGGACCCATGCCATGCTCTGCGTTCTGTCCACTATCTTTCGATTCATTAAGTTCCCTCACGAGGGCAAGATTGTCACGGTGGATCAGTTGTCATTTTTCACCTCTACCTCTGAGAACAATGTGCCATATGTGGATCAAATTCCGAATCCCCCGGACAGTGTGGGACCTGGTCTCTTCAAAGACCCGGTCCTCATGGGTATTTTTCCCGCACCACCACCGCACACCGCTCAAGTCAACATGATGTCCAGGTCCGATGACCCCTGGCTTATTCCTACGCCTGAGCAGGTGTTTGAGTTTGGAGAATCAATGCCCTTGACTCCAGTAGAGATCAGCTACTGTGAAATTGTTGCCGCATCTGATCCTCCACCTCCTCAGCATGCTCCTTTGAGCATGGCTCTCGACATCTACTCTCAATCCCCCTGGCTTGGTCAGGCCGATTCACCTGATCCTCTCAAAGAGACTTTTCCTTCAGATGAGGCTATCATTGAAACTATGTCTCTTGAGGAGCTGCCTTGGGGCGATGGACATCATCGCTCCTCTTTTATGCCTAGCTTGGGGGCAATGACTGACTGTCTAGAGCGTTATGCTACTCAGGTTCCTACCCCTCCTCTTCAAACGCCCATTTTGACGCACGAGGTTTTTTTGGAGGGTAACTTGAGTAACATCACTCAAACCATCCCGATCAACATCTCCATTAAACCGGGGATCGTTGAGAATATTCATGTGGGTGTGACTTGTTCTCCCAATGAGATTCAAGTCTATACTGAGCTTTTTAAGGAATTCAGAGATGTTTTCGCGTGGTCCTACGAGGAAATGCTGGGGATTGATCCCAGTATCGTAGTGCATGAGATTCCAACCTTTCCTGGTGCGAAGCCTGTGCGCCAACGCTTACGCCCCATGCATCCTCGGAAAGCCGCCACAATCAAGGCAGAAGTTGAAAAACTTCTGAACGCGGGCTTTATTTATCCTATCCCCCTCACAGAATGGGTGTCTAACATTGTCCCTGTCGATAAAAAGCAGGGTACGATTAGAGTCTATGTTGATTATCGCGACATCAATCGCGCCTGTCCAAAGGATAATTATCCCACTCCGTTTATAGACCAGATCATCGACGAATGTGCCGGGAGTGAGATCTATTCCTTAATGGACGATTTCTCAGGATATAATCAAATCAATATTGCACCTGAGGATCAACACAAGACCACATTCATCTGTCCGTGGGGTACTTTCGCGTATAAAAAGCTCCCGTTCGGCTTGAAGAACGCTGGAGCCACTTTTCAGCGTGCGATGTCCTATGCTTTTCATGACATTCGCCATATCGTTCAGCCTTATCTGGACGACTTTCCAGGCCATTCGGGTAAGCGAGAGGACCATCCTGAGCATCTCCGCCAGATCTTTCTTCGTTGCAGGCGCTACAATATCAGGCTCAATCCTCATAAATGCGTCTTCTGCGTTGATTTTGGCCGTCTTTTAGGATTCATAGTCTCGAAAGACGGAATTCGCCTTGACCCTTTAAAGGTCGAGGCCATCATAAATCTCCCATCACCCTCCTCCCTGTATCAGTTACAGAGTCTGCAAGGGAAAGCGAACTTTCTTCGGCGCTTTATCCCGAATTATGCCGAGGTGGCCAAAGGATTCACTCGTTTGTTAAAGCAGAACGTTCCCTTTCATTGGGACGAAATTTCTCAGGAATCCTTTGAGAAGCTGAAGACGTTGCTTGTCAATGCTCCGTTGCTTCGTCCTCCAGACTACCACCGCGACTTCACTTTATATCTAGCCGCCGCATTTAGCACCATAGCCATGGTCTTGGTGCAGGATGACGATGACGGTGATGAACATGTTGTTTATTACCTGTCACGGAACCTTCTCGATCCAGAAACACGTTATGCTCATGTCGAGAAGTTGGCATTTGCAGCAGTACACGCTGTACAGCGCTTTCGCCATTACATCCTTTTGCGTACGATAACAGTGGTTTCAGACTGCAACCCTATGACGTATATTCTTTCTAGACAATTACTGGGGGGCAAGTACTCCAAATGGATTGTGATCCTGCAGGAGTTTGACTTAGAGTTCACTACTGCTAAGTCAACTAAATCACTGGTCTTCGTGGATTTGATATGTTCTCTCCCTACAGACTCTGCTCCCTCACACTCTGAAGACCATATACTGGACGAAACGCTTTTCCTCATCAGTACTCGTGACCCTTGGTACGGTGACATAATAGTGTATCTTCAGAACTTGACGTTTCGGTCTGAGTTGGATAAAGCTGCCCGCCGTCGGATTCGGCACCAGTCCCAGCCCTACCATATAGTAGGAGATACCTTATATCGCATTGGAGTAGATTCGGTGCTTCGGCGATGCCTAACCTTGGAAGAGGCTGAAAAGGTCCTAAATGACTGCCACAGTGGCGCCTGTGGTGGACATATGTCCGGGTATGCTACTGCCCAGAAGATTCTGCGAGCAGGTTATTTTTGGCCTTCCATATTCAAAGATTGTATCACTGCAGTCCGTAAATGTCATGCATGCCAGATATTTCAGCGCAAGATGCGCGCGCCGCCTTTACCATTGCATCCCGTTATTACCGTCGGCCCTTTTGCGAAATGGGGCGTGGATTTTATGACGTGTAACCCTCACTCGGTCGGGGGCATGCGTATATCATTGTCGCCGTCGACTACTTCACCAAGTGGGCCGAGGCGATGCCTACACTAGCTGCTGACGGGAAAACGGCTGCTCAATTTATATTCAACCACGTTATTGCACGATTTAGGGTTCCTCAAGCCATCGTCACTGATCACGGTACTCATTTCCGAGATTATATGATGGTGGAGCTGACTTCAACGTTGGGCTTGCGTCGCGATAGCTCGACACCATATTACCCTCAAGCGAATGGTCAAGTTGAAGCAGTGAACAAGGTTTTGGTCACTATGCTTCAGCGAATGGTTGGTATTCACAAATCCAATTGGCATCTCCAACTGTTCTCAGCTCTCTGGGCATACCGAACATATGCAAAGAGTGCAACTCGGTTCACACCATTTCAATTGGTGTATGGCCTGGAAGCAACTCTTCCGGTTGAATGCGAGATTCCTTCGTTGAAATTAGCTGTGGAGCTTCTACCTAATAATTATGTTGAGGAAGAACGTCTTCTATATCTGGAACGGTTAGATGAAACCCGTCGTCTGGCTGCTTTGGTTATCGAAGCACAAAAGAAGAGGGTAAAAACTCATTTTGATCAATCTGTTTCTCCTCGTTCCTTTATTGAAGGAGACCTCGTCCTCCTGTACGATCAAGCACATGACAAGCTTGGAGCCGGTAAGCTCCAGCCTATGTGGCATGGGCCCTATATAGTAAAACGCGTTTTGAAAAACGGGGCCTACGAGCTTATAGATTATGAAGGAGTTCCGCTGGCGCAGCCCAAAAATGGGTTGTACCTCAAAAAGTACTATGCCTGAAGTGATTTCTTGGTGTGGTGTGTGTACATAGGTGTGTGTTTTTCATTTGTGTGCATGTATGGTGTGGTGTGCCTTGTAAACATCTTTCTGCTGATCGGGTCTTCCAGGTTGTGCAGATGTCTATTCATCCATTTGTTGGTTTAGCGGATGGTGCCTCCCGCAGTACCAGGAATCTGTCTTCAGCAGCCTGGGTAATCTATGATCCTGCTGGTGAGTTGGTCAACCTGCAAGGAGTGTGTCTAGGACGTACTACGAACAACATCGTGGAATATAGTGTTGTGTTAGAATTATTAACCGAGGCAGTAAACCTTGGTATCCGTGAATTGCTCGTGTATCTAGATTCGCAACTTGTAGTGTTACAGCTGAACGGACACTATTCGGTAAGAAACCCATCCATTTTACGTCTGTATCTACGTATTCGATTACTGGAAAGGAATTTTGACTACATTACATATCATAATATACCCAGGCATTTGAATACATTAACAGATGTAGTAGCAAATTTGGTATTAGACAGACATTTGCGCAATTTGTAAATCACCATCACATGTAAAGAAAGATCCATCCAAAAATAGATATGCATATATATATAGATATCGAAATGTTTACATAGAGTGTGTCACATAAAGTCAAAATATACATAATCGTCTTAAGTACATCCGGAGACGATACGTCTCTCAAAAAATAGGTGTGGTATAATCCCTAAGAGCTAATCCGCATGGTGCTCATGATAGCATGTGACTGCATGCACTAAGCGTCTCAGGATTCGGTGGATCCGACTTGGAACTCCCACCGTGTGATGCTGGTATGCCATCGGTACGTCCGCCAGCCGAGCATAGTCCGGGATCCCTCGGGCAATGCCCTCGAGATTCTGGATCAACTCCTCTCCTCTGGTGCCCTCTCCCTGAGGATCAGGGGCGAGCTGAGTCCTCCGTGAGATTGGAGACATCCCAGCTGGTCTCTCAGGTCCCACATCTGCATACATATATAAAATGTGTTAGGACGAATGTGTATTAACAAAAAAAACATAAAACATAAAAATCAAAAAACATGAGGTCTTACCCAACTCCTCGTCCCAGTCATCTCCTTCTGGCAGTGGGAGATCTGGGTCTCCGGTGAAGTCAGTTCCTGCATATGGCCAGTCCTCCACTACAATCAGCTGGCGCCGTAACCACCTAAAGAACTCCGGCCTCCAGGACATCTGTTGGCCGCCTCCAGCTCTGGGCATTAGTGCTGCCCAGCGAGCCATTCTTGGCTCGCGTGGTATCGGATCTGCTACTATGGCCCCTTGGCCCTGGAAGATTGGTAAGCGTTCCAGAATGAACGATACCAGGATGGAACCATAGCCAAACTGTTTCAATTTAGCTTGTTTGCATTTTGTGAGCTGCCTTTTCATGTTTATTGTTACTGTTGTTGCCCAGTCGAACAGTAAGGGACTCATGCATTCTGAGGCCAGCAGGAGTTGGGCCTTTGTGGCCTCATGCGGTGCCTGCAACCCTGCAGCTCGCGTGATGGTATGTAGGACAACTCTCAATGCCAGATCGGGGATAGTGTGGATATCCACCTTTTTGCTCCCTGATCCCATTTGTGCTCCTTGGCACACTCGTGCCATCACTTCTTCCATCTTCTCGCCAGATGGTCTACTCCCAGTCAAGACGGGTATCGGACCTCTGCGAGACAACCCGGTGATGAAATACACATCAGAAACCTCCAGCTCCAATACCTGATCTCGCAACTTGAACACTTGTTCATGTTCGTCCCAAATACTGATCAAATACTGGAGGAGCTCGGGCTGAGCTTGTAGATAGGGTGTAAGGAAGAACTTCTTTAGCCCACAGTTTCTGAGGGCATTCATGCAAGCCTCACTTTCTATGGCCTGTTCATCCTCTTCTCCATGCTCTCATTCTTTCCATTAAATCACCATTTTGCTTGATTTCTTGCATCCACATGGTCATAAACCCTTAGTTAGATCTCTGGTAGGCTTCAAATTTCATTTAATTTGGTTAAAATCTCGAATTTTTATGCGGAATTTTAGGTTCGGCTGCTGGCGCGGCTGTTTTGTGAACAGTCACGCCACGTGGCGCGAGCCGTTTGCATAAAAGAGCCATTGGCGCGGGTCCGTGCCTGATACCCGCGCCAATGAGCGCAACCCTAAAATTTCAAGGGGGCTGATACATAAGGGAAAACTATTAAAAAATGGATTGAAATGAAGAGCAGGGAAGCACCTCTTACCTGTAGCAGACGAGAATCTGAATGGTCAACCGGATCTGTCGCAATCGCCATCAGAAGTTTCCACTCCAAATGGACCACTGCTGCTTTTCACCAGAGTAAATAGTAAATGTAATTTTATTTTTACCATTTTTCCATATTTATAACTTTTTCGACATGAAATGAGTTTTAAAAGTTATTTCTTATCGAATATTTTAATATGTTATGTCGAAAATGGATTTTACGCTTGCTTGGTATGTGCAGCAGCAGGTTTTTGTGACTTTAAAGATGGAAACAAGTTGTATTTTATACTTTTTCGGACTCGGTAAATACACGAAAAAGTCACTTCGGAGTCATCTTTCAGCTCTTTTCTGACTCTCTAAACATGAAAATATTGCCAAGGTCCTTGTCTTTTTGATCTCGTTAAAATGGACACGAATCGACATCTACCCAGTATATGTTTACCCCTTTTTCGAGCTGGGATGGATTGATTACGAAAAAGGAATACCCTAGCCTATCGCGACTAGGAGGTTTTCTCGGATATTGTTTTCTACCTTTTCGGATCTGAGAAACTATTTACGAAAAGGGACCTTTGGAGTTTACTTTTCAGCTGCCTTTTCAAACTCTCTAAACATGAAAAGACGCCGAGTTCTTCCTTTGTCAGACTCGTTAAACCCTGATGACATCGGATCTAGTCGAAATGACGTTCTCCGAGTTTCTCCTTCCTAGGACTCGTTAAATGCACTAGGGTGGATTCGCCCGAAGGGTGAACTTATATGACAAGCATATGGTATCCTCTTCAAGCTTGTGTAAAAATAAAGAGGTACTCACCGAAATGGTGGGGAAAATGGAACCATCGTCGTTGTCGTCGGCAGTATGTCGCTCTTGAACATGGCACTTGTCTGCATTCGTGTCGGGTTGGGGACATCTCATCTCGTTTCTTCACTTTGCCTCCGTGGGTTTGGATAATCCCTTTGACCTCTCTTCTGCTCATTGCCTTGTCACCATGACCTCTGATCTGTTGATGTCAAATACTGCCAAGTCCACTGTCGTGCCGTTTATATGTTCAAGAGAAGTTGGCCTCTGCAAATATCAACCTTCCTCTGATTCTCATACGATCCTGATTCACAACAAAAACATCATGTTCCTTTGTCTCGTGTCGATGATGTGGGAAACATTATGGCCCACCTTCGATCAAGGTCACTTCTTGTCGACTTCAGCTCATTATCCAGGAAGTTGATCTAGAGACTCCTTTATGGTACCTTGGAGCCTGCATGCCTCAATGGCAGGTTCGTCGCATTCGACGTGGGGTTTTCATCATTGGCCTCCGATCGAGTGATTCTATGGGTGTTCGACACCAGCTCATTGATTCACACGCCGTAGATTGTACTTGTAGTACCTTGAGGGCCATTGTCATTATTGGTGGTTCCTCTCGCGTTTGTTAACAACTCTCATCATTGGCTGGTAATCAGACGATGTTCTTGTATGTTCGACTTCAGCTCACATATTCGCATGCTTGAACTTGTACTTTGTTTGGGTCGAGATGGAGCGCAAGACCTTAGATTGTGTCTGTTGTCTCCAGGCTGCGATTGTGGATTATTATCATTATGTACATGACTCACTGATTGGATGGCTACGACCATACCTGAGTCTATTTATTTGATCCTCGCTGGATGGTTGCGCCCATACCCTGGATCCGGATTATAGTGTACTCTGTTTCGGATGGCTGCGCCCATACCGCATATACATCATATACTTGAGATATCAGTTGTATTTTTCTGCGCAGGTTTTCCGATGGCGGGCCTTCAGTTGAACATGTTCTCGTAAAGCATTTCACCCCTCTCTCTCTCGGGCCTCATACTTTAGGGGGCATCTGTTACACAGTAATTTGTCACCGTCCCTACCATTCCCTGTCTCGCACAATGGAGGACCCATTTTGTGACCTGTGAACATTTTCATGCCTTGAAAACATCATCAATGCATTCCTCTAAGCATGAGCTTCATTTGACCTTGAGACATCTCCTTGCAAAAATCATGAAAAACATCCCTTTTGGCATTGGCGCGGGCAGGCAGTTCAGTACTCACGCCAATGGGGAAAATCTTGCAAAGAGGTCGCGCCAACTGGCGCTCTGTCATAGAGCAGTAGTCGCGCCACCCAATTTAGGGACTGTTTTTTTAAATAAAGATGGCGGAAGTTGAGTTCCAACAAACTCACAAACCATTTCCTATCTTGAGTTGGGAGGTTTGGCTGCGGGAGTTCTATGGAAGGGAAGTTGTTTTGCCACCTCCCATGGAACCTTCCTTGTTGATAGGGCCAATCCCATAATAATAGGGATCCCAACTCCCTCCTTCCCCATCTATAAAAGCTTGCTCAATTCCATTGCAAGCTAGTCTTGAAGTGCCTAAGCTTTGAATCTCCAAATTCCCAAGAGCCTTTGTGCTGTAAGAGCCCTCTTTCTTCCCTTAAGGCCGACTCAAGTAAGGAGACTATCGTCGAGAGACTCTAGAGAGGTTTTCCCTTTCCCTGGCGAGCTTTGCGAGACGTGAATGACTGGAGACCCATCCGAAGGAGACCGCGACGTCAGAACATTGGTTGTACTCTCTTTCTATTGTTATTTAATGAATGATTACGGTTATGGTTCCACTCTGTTTTCACTTATGTTAATAATGAGTTATATCCTTTCTGACTAATATATAGTTGCGTATTCTGAATTTTAGGCTTGTATTCGTGTTGTTTCTTGCATGTGCAGGTGTCCATCCACGGAGATCGTGGGAGGATCGTGATCTGCCGAGGCTGAGGAACGGGAACGCTCTCATCTACGGATCATAGCATTGGATTCCAGGTAGGCCTCTGTTACACAGTAATTTGTCACCGTCCTTACCATTCCCCATCCCGCACAATGAAGGACCCATTCTATGACCT